>JAOTRI020098350.1:0-25162 GCA_028564885.2 Zoanthus sanctaehelenae | reverse complement strand
ATACACACAGTTGTACGTTTTACTAGTGTAAAATACTAGTGAGAGAGAGCAAGAAGTCACACCTCCACCAATACACACAGTTGTACGTTTTACAAGTGTAAAATACTAGTGAGAGAGAGCAAGAAGTCACACCTCCACCAATACACACAGTTGTACGTTTTACTAGTGTAAAATACTAGTGAGAGAGAGCAAGAAGTCACACCTCCACCAATACACATAGTTGTAAGTAGTGTAAAATACTAGTGGGAGAGAACAAGAAGTCACACCTCCAATAATGCGGCAAAACTTCAAAAATATAATATTCAACTTAATACTAAGACTGAGCAAATTGAAAATGTTGTCAACAGCAACTGCAAATTCAAAAGCGATCTATTACACTATTGTATTATAAATACAGTCACGGAAATAATGCCAATACCTTCTAAACACTTTCCTTTAAACATAACTCTCTGTTCAAGTCTAAATTTAGTCATTTCTTCTTGGGAGGAAAAATTCAGTTCTCTTGAAACTGCTTTGCATTTTAAAATTTTCTTTGGTACTCTAGCTGTAAAATAGTATTAAAAGATAAAATATTAACACAAGTGAAAAGCATTAACTTCCATTAATAATAATTATTATAAAGTCTTCCGGATGAAGACTTTTGTTACAAGTACAAAGCGAAATAAATAAAGACATCTTTAAGGAAACAGCTGCTTTTAATTTTTAAAAAAACTCATTAATTAATATCCCAGATTAAAGCATTTACTTCTCTAAGCAAAAGTATAATTAAAATAGAAATGAAAATTAAACTTTTTTAGAAGATAACAAAAAATATGAAACACTCATAATACTTATGTACAGGTAATGACATGTACAGGTAATGACACGTACAGGTAATGACATGTACAGGTAATGACACGTACAGGTAATGACCTATTCACAATGGTACATACAGAGGTGATGAGACATACAAAATCATGTAATTATGCAAAATAACTCAAAATCAACATACAGTATTATCATTTAATTTTTTTACTTTACATCTTATAACAAATTGTACTAGTTACTTATTTGAAGAAAATGTGAAATTTAAGCTTCTCTCAATGTTTTAACCATCTAATTTACATTGCCTCAACTCCAATCTTTGTTTCCCCCCAATCTCCATTCCTCCTTTCCCCCCATGGTCCCACTTGTGTAGTTAACACTGACAGTAACTGAAACACATACTAAGTAGGTACCCCTCTGGTTATTCAGTATTTTCTTAGTAGTACAATGATTATTACCTTCATGCTCTTTACTTGGCACTGACCTAGTTTGAAACAAGAGCACATTTCAATGTGTAATTGGACATTCAAACAAGAAGCAAACCTAACTTCTTAGCTTATTATAGATTGACAATTATTTTACACAAGACCAGTCAAAACATTCGAGGATTGCAGCAATAAAATATTATACACTTAATGTATGGTTCCCAAAGGAAAAAGTTCATTTTGTTCAAGGAAAAAAAACTAACTACACACCATGGGAGCATACATAAGTACTTTGCTATAAATTGTCAATTACTGTCTCCATTCTGTTTCTTTATGTTTGGCCAGAGTTTCTATTCAGTTTATTTTCTACTGATTCTGTAATTTTACCCACTCATCCACTTTATTTTACTTAGACATGCACTAATCAAAAGTTGTTGTATTCAGTTCAGGCAAAAGTTGTGCAATAATTGTGTACCTATTACGATATATTTAAAGTAGATCGGTGGCACATGACCAAGAACCAATCAATCACATTAATTACTTAGTTTTACTCAATTTGGTACAAAACAATTTTTTTATGACACTGTGTTGCATGTACAGTATCTTGACATTTAAGCCTTAACTAATTTGTACAATCTTTGAGGCAAAACTGTTTTTCTTAAATTTAAAAGAGAAAACCAACTAGCAGTATTTACTACTTTGAGCTGTGTTAGCGTTTTTTAAAGAAACAATTTAGAAATAAATATGTAAATTATACACTGTATAAAAGCATACTTACTGACGTTTCGGGCATTAGTCCTTTGTCGGAGTAAGAGAATAAGAAAGAAAAAATGGTAGCTTTATATTGGCAGAGAAGAGAAACTAGTCAATAGAACACAGTAGCCATAGAAATGAAAAACAACAAATGATGAGAAAAACATAAAAATGAATAAATTAGGAAAAAGTTAAAAGTGTTCATTCATCTTGTTGGGATTAAGTGTACCCAAGTGGTGAATGTGTCGCATCTCTTTGGTTTTGTGGCAATCATTGTCGCCGCAAACAAAAGATAAGCCAAAAACAACGAAATCTGAAAGAGTGATTAAACGAATTAAAGTGGCAGTAAAACTGGTTTGGTTGATTTATGTTGCAAACATCATAAAGATTATTGCAGATAAGATCACCTAAACAGTGGGAACATTTGATGCAGTAAACAGCATTAGAAGTAATACAATCAAAATGATCAGTTATATTAAGAGATGATTTGGGACCAGTGATGTGAGTGTGAGAGACAATGTAGGGACACATAGAACAAATATGTTTAACATCCTTATCCGAGAAGACGCGAAAGTCTAACCATTCCTAGATGTTACAGCTAAGGCAGCACTTTCTCCTTAATTATTTTAAGACCCTGAGTGTTGGTCCGGCCAGGAATCAAACCCGAGACCTCCCGCACAGCAGACTGGCACCTTACCAACTGGGTTAACCAGGCGGCAGACTCTAACCCGAGTTCATCCTAGTTCCCAAAAGTTGTAGAATCAAATATAATTCAAGATTAACATGAAAGAACTGAAGAAATCTTGTAGCCTCAATAGGACACTGCCCTTGCAACAATAATACCATCAGTTGTTCAATTGCACAACACAACTTTTTAAAAAATACATATCAGCAATTGAAATTGCAACCAATATGGTTGCATTTGCAACTACATTTTTCCATTTGTGACTAAAAGTTCAACAATGGTTGTAATTTTTCAACCAATCTACATCTCTAATAGCTAATAAAAAATATTACGCACCAAAAGTTGCTACCTTACCACTACTTTTAAATTAAACTTTAGCAACGAGTCACAAAAATGCTACCATAAAATTCTATTCATTTCTAGCCCTGTGCTATGCTCTCTTTCATTAGCTGCAAACTCATTGTTAATATACTTATTTATGCATGCAGTTTTATCACATATTAACTATAGGAGTTAAGGTCTGGGTAGGGTTTAGTTTGTATGGTTAAACAATAGTACAGGGCTCGAAACTGCAACCAATACAGTTGCATTTGCAACAAAATTTTTTAATCTGCAACTAACTTCAACAATGGTCACAAAATTTGCGACCGATCTACATCTCCAAAAGCTAACAAAGATAAATCCACTCATAGTTTTTATCTTACCACTACTTTTCAACGTTATTTTAAGAAAACTGCAACTAAAATTTTGAAACCAGTTGCAAAAATGCAACCAAGATTTTTTTTTATTAATCTCCAACCCTGTAGTATACCCCAAAACAGAAATTTAACCCATTTCAAATTACATAACACTACAAGACATATAATGAACTCACAAATCTTCACTTCCTTGCCATAATATCCTCCCATTATCTGCATCCCGCAAGTTCATCCAGTTTCTATTTTTGTGAAGGCAAACAATGACCAAATCAAAACATCAAAGGTTAAAAATCCCTACACCGCTTATTTTTTTCATCATTTAGATGAAAAGTAGAAGACTTCATTAATACTAAATTTAAAAAATCAAATCAGTTTTTGCAGTTCTTGTTACATTTTTTTAGTTTTGAAACATATACATAAGAAAATTTTGATACAGTTATCATTTTTGATCGAGCATTAATTTCATGTGAAGACCTGGGCCCAGTTGTTCAAAAGCTGATTAGCACTAACCCAGGGTTAAATGGATAACCCACGATTTTGTTTCCAATCTTACAAGGGGAGATTTTAGCTGTAATTTTGAGATTAACAAGACTTTTCCAAGAAAAATCCAAACAGTATTCATAAAGAACTGTTTACCTTTTCTTAAAGAAGAAATTCATGTTTGAATTTTTGCTTAACCCAGGGTTAAACTGAACCAGCCTTTGAACAACTGGGCCCTGGTGCAATGACGTAGCCCTGAGACAACTTATTTGTACAGCTTCCGGTTCAATAATAACACTGTCAACACAAATCTTTCTTCTTCTAAGGTTTAAGTAATTTGTTCATCTAACTTTTCATTGTAAAATACTAACGACGGCGAAGGACATCTGCCTACATCTATATCACAGGTACCAGTTCCCTGCAGTCAGTCAAGATTTGAATTCCTTAATTCTTTTGATTAAAAACCATATTTAGGTTTGGAATCTTTCTTAGATTATTCAAATTCTGGGATCATAGATAGAGAGACTTAAACCTTCAAACAAGTAATAACTCACTCATTAATGCAATGGCTCCAATCTTCAAAAATTGCAGCAAATTTTTACTTTATATGGAAATTATAAAATAAGTTGTTTGTCAAAAAGAATTAAAACAAATAGTAATCTGAAGGCTTAAACAGTTTTGTAATAAATAAGAATTTGTTTTTTTAAAAAATTCCAAAAAGAATTACAATTGTTTTTACAACTTACGATTCTAAATCTTATAGTTGAAAACAAACTAAGATGGAGTTGTCAGTTTAACGAAATGGAATACAATGTGAACAATTTATTTTCATCAATATATTTAAAGGATTAAGTGAACTGATTATGAATGTGACAGTTGACAAAAAAAAGGTTAAATGTCTTCCAAGCAGTGCCAGGAGGAAATAATCTGAATATTCCACTAAATGCACATTTCGATGCCTAAATATCCCAACAGTACAAGTATTAAAGATTAAAGTTAACACCAAAATATGTACAGTATAAAATACAATATCCTTGATTTTCAAGCACGGTAACACAGCAATTCGGAAGGTCCTTCGTCCAAATTTTGAAAGGATACAATTTAAAGCCATTCAATAACGCTTTTGCTCGATCCTGTTGACTCATTATACCTCTGTCAGCCTTTTTCAACAAAATTGTTAGAGAAAGTAGACTTTTACTCAAACTTCACAGATTAGTGCTAGAGACGCTATGGCGACTTATCAACTGTTTGGAACTCTGGGAAGTTCATTTCTTGTCACGTGACTTGGTGGTAACAGTGTGGGCTGCCTGTAATTAGCTAGTTAGCCTTTAATTTCTCATGCAAAATGTACGCTTGCTGTCATGTTGAAAGTTAATATGATTATTATGTATGTTCGGACTCCTCACCAAAAATACCAATTAGAATATCATTTATCAATAGTCTTATAAGTCTACAACATAAACCCCAACATAAGATTACAAGTGTCTAACTAGACAACTTGTGGTTTCCTTAGACACAGTCACTAGACATTTCTACTATACGGTATACCACTATATTCTTTTTTTTATCTTAAAAATGAATCTGTCAATAGTAATCAATTTGCAGCTTTGAAAAATCTAACATTAAATGTGAATAAAGTTTATTGCTGTCCGCAGCCCAGCATCCTAATTGCAACAACTGCGTTTTCCGTTCGATTCAGATTTTGTCCAGTTGCGGTGATCGTTTCTCGGGTAAACTTCGGCGTGTTCTTCGTATACTGTTTGGAGCCAATCATAGGTCGACATGTTCTTTTCTGCAGGCTCCACAATTCTAAAATCACATGCATTTCACCATGGGAAAAAAGTTTTTACCGCAAAGGAAGTGTGTACGTTTTTATTAAATTTTTTATCAGTTTTGTTAAAGCAAGGTTTTTCTAAAATAATCTAAATTTTGCAATTGAGTCCAAAAGAAATCAAAGGGCAAAGTTCTGGAATACAAAAATATTCCTGTTACAAATCAGATGGATTCGATGTATCGATCTGCTATTTATAAACCCCAAATTTCTGACAGTTTATGGTATGTGTCAAATATTGCAAATCCAGTCGTCAATTGTGATGAGCATAAAGAGGCATAAACACTAATTAATATGATTAAACCGAAAAAGTAAGTCGCAATGAGTACTACCTTGCTCACAGCAACTACTAGTTGTATTGTAATTAATTACTGATTACGAAATACATGTTTATATTTTTTGATTTACCACTGTACACTGAAACTAGAATATAAAACGAACGAAACATTCAAAAGAAACTTTTAGTGAATATGTTGTATGCTTAAAGTATTCCACGAAACCCCTAAAAGGACATACTAGCAGTATTTCATCAATGAATGATGTGCTCGTACAGCAAATTTAGATTTAGTTGTGAGAATTTAACAATATGAGGTAGTTACATATCCCTCAATGGGTTTTGAAAAATTGACGTTTGTGGTTCTTCTGGGCAACAAAACAAAAGCTATTGCAAGTATTAACAATGCATTGTTGACTCCAAAGTCGTATTCCGCGTCGGAATGGTTTAGAAATTACTTAACTCCGCGCAAACATTATATGTCAGGATTGATTGTGACACGTCAAGCCTCGGCCCAATCACTTATGGAGTTCCACAAGGCCGGCTTTTTTTCACCTTAAACATAAATGACTTATACCTACCGAATTTGCTCGGACTTTACAATGGTCTGTATCATAATTAAAAATTACAAGCTTCACTAATTGAATCAGAAAATTCATTCGTATCAGTTTGTTTTCCGTTGCCCTCACGTTTAAAACCTGCATAATATAACAATATAGTTGAAGTTCGCGGGCGTAAATATGTTTTGGGCCCGACTCAGGTTCATTTTAGCCCGAGAGCAGCGCCACAATGCTCGCCAAAGTTATAATAATATTGTTTAATTTCCAATAATAATAATAATGATAATAAATAATAATAATAAAAAGTTTATTACCGTGTCATAGAGCCAATTGGGGACACCTACTATTACAAAATTAATAGAAAAAAAAACTATGTACAATATTATAATAAGTAACAATATATAGCTAGACAAACTATGCATTAAAATTTAAAAATTTTTTAGAAATATTAAAATGTTTAGATAACATGAAAATGCTTGTACAATGCAAATAATCATAAATAATCAATCACGTGCTGCAAAGATTGCAACAGTTGCCACTGTCTTCCACTAGGCTAGCCATTAGGACATTAGTTTTGAAGATGCTAAGGCTTGGTATTTCACGAATACCATTTTCTAAGGTTATAACGAGAACCCTTTCGAGTAAATATCATAGCTAGGTACTAGATTGTTCTTTATTTTATACATTAGTATTGCATTGTACTGTAGGCGCCTATTGTGAAGCGCAGGTAAAACTTAGCGGGCTTAAAAAAGTTCCTTATATGTCTCTGTAATTGTTTTGAAGACTGCCGGCAGGGCTTTGTACTAACCAAAGCCTTTGGTTTCGCCTCCATCTCTTTCTCAAGCACAGAGTCAGAGAAGCTAAAGCTAGGGTGAAATACGAGATTTTTGTGAACAATATGGAAGTGATTGTGTCGAAATGCATAGAAACCATTTTTATGTATACATAGTATACATAACAACTCCAGCGCTCTCTTATCTCGGCAAAATAACTCGTGATCTCTCTTCAATTCAGTTGTGGCAATTACACAACGCTAGATAGTATTGCGCAAGAATACCATTTTCTAAGGGAGAAAACAAAAACACAAGACCCATTTTAAGACTAGTTTGCCACAAGCAAGCCATTAATATATTAGTTTTTTACACGTGAAAACAGTCCTTAGGGTTTGAATAACTTGACCTTAGCTTCCAGCATTATAAAAACAAATTTCCATAATGATTTCAGTCCGTCCGATCTGTAACTGGGACAAAGATGGATATTCGTGCATCTACCTTTCCTCTAAAGCCGGCTTTCCATTATGCAGAACTTAAATTTTTCAGCCTACAATAACTCATTTACTGGGCTCATACGATAGTTACTTGCAGGGATAATCAGTTGAGCGTCACCTCATCGCTATGCAAGGTTTTTCATTAGCGCTTATCGATTCTTTTCCCTTGGTTTCTTTTTGTAATTAACAGAAGAGTAGAGATTCCAATTGTGTTGGTGAGACTCGAAAGAATTGAAAAATAATTTGCTATTATATACAATCTTGTACATGAAGACTAAATTCATCCTTTTATTTACGTTCTTGATACAACTGTCAAATCAAAATTTTCTTTGTTTTGCTTACTGTTGCTTGCAAGAACTAATAACTCTCGATCACAGCAGATGGTGGCTAAAGTATTTAGAAGGAAATTCCTCAATTAAAGTGCATGGGGCATTTTTTTTTACTGTTTCGCGTAGTTTAATATATGTTTCTACTTTTTCCACGGTATGTTATCTTTTTATCAGGATTTTGTCGTTTGGAACACGCATTTTGAGCGAAAAACATGTCCACTGGCATCGCCCGGCAAAAATGACACGTGATACTTTTGTGACGTCAAGTTGCTAATCCGAAACAGTATTGAGCATGGCCACAAAGCTGGTTAGCAAGGAAGGTGGAAGAAGGTGTGTTGCTGGAGTGCACAATGGCACCACAATGGATAATAAGCTAAGCAAGTAAAATAGACTTATTCAAGCACTTCTTAGTTGCACGAGATAAACAATTTTACGTCGCAGGAAGTCAATTAGACCCTAGTCCCCGAGACACTTTTTCAACAAAAGTTAGGAATTTTACGGCCTAAAACAACATACCTATGAGTATAACTAGCAGTAATCATAGATTAGTTAAGTGCATTCGATAGTCAAATCTTGTTCAAATCTCGTTCAAATCTTGAATCTTACATGTCCTACTGGCCGAAATGACCCACACCCAGACCCTCTCTGAAAAAACAAAATGGCGTCGATTTGGATCAACCACAAAATCGAGATTTTTTCCGCCAGCGCAAGATTATGATTGCGTTCTCAATTAAGACTTTTTGATACTACATAAGTTTTATACACATATCAAACTATTAAAAACAAAAAAATAATATGGCATATGCACTTTATAAGTCAAATAAAATCAAGAATCATAAAACAAAGCAATCTGTGCTAATGTTCTTCAATCCATAAAAATAACAAGTCGCGTTCATTCGGTCTGTACTAAAACATTTCCTGTTTTTTTAATCATGACAGCAAAACCGGCTTTATATTCTCCTGCCTGGATGAACAACAAATGTTTAGACACGAATTCAGCATTCACGAGGAATTCATCAGTCTAAAACCAAACAACATCAACAGGGATAGCAGAATGGAAGTACATCAAGCCTGGCTTAACAACGTACAGAAACACAAAAGAAAAGACCAATCATAGAACGTTTGAGTCAACCAATCAGAGAGATGTTCGGTCAACCAATCACGGACTGATTACTGAAAATGTAACAACAACAATAATCTTTATTAACATTTGAGAACAATATTTACAACAATTTTTGCTCTTCGCATTTAGTCGAATGACTATTCGAGGCGAAGGCAATAAAAACACAAACAAAAACATCATTACATAAATTTATTAGTAAAAGTGAAAAAGAAAGAGTGGCTATTTTTATTGGTAATAATTACAAGAAGTTACTTGAGCATAGGAATAGACAATAAAAATGATTACAGACGTTTTCCTTGACACTTACAGGTTGTGATTAAAGTGTAGTAAAAAACATTCCATATGAATTATGATCTCATAGAGTTCATGATCTGATCAAGATTTATATAGTCATTTACTACAATTTAGATTTATCAAGAGTTTTGAGTGAAACAGGCAGACAATTCCCGTGAAGATAAAAGAACGCCTGGAGGATTCAATGTAAAAGCAATGAAAATTATCGGGAGTCTTGAATAAATTATTCAAATTATTTGGAGCGCAATTATTAATAATATTACGCATCAAAATACACATGTTTTCAAAATAGAGGAAATTTAAAGGGAGCAACCTTGTTTGAAGAAAAAGGGGATAGCATGTTCTCGTGAATTTGAAAAATTTAACAGTTGGAGGGCACGATTTTGTAAAACGAACAGTCGTTTAAGGTGTGTCTTACCAGTGTAATTAACTATCTATCACATCATAACGAAAACTTGCAGCTTGTACTCGAAACGACGCTGTTTTTCAACGACAAACGGATAAACATATTCTTATCGTTCATGTAGTTGTTCTTGTCAAATTAAGTTACTATTATTGGCACTCCAGACCCGATTAGTTTTTACTACTTCTGGAATCCCAACACTCGTGTAGTTTATACTTTCTGCTTGTCTTTGTATCCCTGTCTGGAATGAGTGTAAATAAAGCTTGTTGTTGTTGTTGTTGTTGTTGTTGTTGTTCTATAAAATTCAGTCTTTCGTTCTTTTTATAAAACGCTGGAAGTTATTTCTTCTTCACATCTATTCTTGTTTTTTAGTGTTGCCAATCTTCCAAACACATGACCGAAGAGTTAACTTCATTAAGTGTTCGAAAGCTAACAACTTCAATAACCTCTCCAGGTAAGTCATTGCCACCTGACCTCCTGTTTGTGTGCCTTATCTTACACACACGTTGGATTGAAGCAAATAATGTGCAGATTGCCAGGCGGTATTCCTTGCTGAATGTAAAGTAAATAGAAGGATTGACGGCACGATTTACAAACACTAAACAAAACATTACAAATGCTACATTGGGTGTTACTGCGCATTTAGACAAGGAATCGTTGAAGTTATACTGCAAGAAAATGTGAATTTGGAAAGGAAAACAGCAAAGGACGAACATTACAACAACTGATACAAGCATTCTTAAAACTCGCTTTTTTGATTTGGACTGAATCCGTTGTATGGCACTCGTTACGTTTCCTGGTACTGTTCTGAACCAAACACGGTAAATCACGCACGAATACAACGGTACAATGACAGCAAGCGGGAAAACATATGAAGTAAAAAAAAGGAAAATAGTGTAATTTTTACGTGCTTCAAGCGTGTCAAACAACGGTTCCCATATTTCTAAACAAACATATTTGTCAGACATTTCAATTACTTTCATTGCATAAAACAACGGGCTTATGATAAAAAGTGAGAGGAACCAGGTAGCCATTAAGCAAATATTGATAACACATGGTGACATGACACGGCGCAATGGAAACATAACAGCACAAAACCGGTCGACAGCAATCACTGTGATAGTGAACCAAGAGCAATATGTAAAAAAGCCTTGAAGTGAAGTTAGTAACGGACAAGAAATTCTTCCAACCAAGTCATTAGACCATGCTGTGAACAAACGCAATTGCCCAGCAATGGCGATTGGTATGTTAGTTAGTGACCCCAGCAGATCACTGACAGCCAAATTGACGATCAGATAGTTTGTTGGATTACGGAGCCTTCGAGTGCGATGAATAATGCAAATGATTGCAATATTTCCAACAAGGGATGCAACAAGAATGATGCTGTATAATGCAGACTTCAAGTAAGGTCCCAAATGTATCCCTTCACCGCAACTCTCTCCAAATAGGGTGCCATTTGTATTATTAACCATGGCCGATATCTGTTGCAGAAAACATTCATTCATGACAAAAACAAGAACTGTTTGAAATGTTTAATAGCTAAGTGCTTATTGTATATATTAATTATTAAGGTCGTATTTTATATAAACTTAAGTAATTTGCAATTGGAATCGAAGTCATAAATACCCAACTAAACATATGCAGGCGCATTACATGAATAAAACATGGTATTCAACCAGCAAAATATAAGTTTTGGCGCGTTTTTTCACAATAACTACGCTAGCATAGACAAATGTTAACTTGTTTTTATCATGTTAGATCAAATGTAACAAAAAATGCCCTGGAATATGAACCTTATGTTTTTAATTGGCAACCACCTCTACAGCTCTTCGCGACCATCTTCGTAAGTTATTTTCAGCTATAGCTAAAACACAGCTTCAGTTCTACATAAACATAACGGAAAAAACAATTCTAAAGTAATTTGATGTTCGTTTAACCATTATGTAATGTTCACAGTTATGCGGGTTTCACAACTTCCTACTCAAAGAACAACCTCATTTAACTCATTTTCAACTGACATGAAAATAATCTATAGTGTAACATTTAAAATAACTTCGGTTTCATTGAACACTTTCTAAAACGTTTTGTGCTGGTAAGGACGTTTCTAGGTTGGCAAGAACGACGAGAGTCTAAACATGTTAACTGGAGTGTAAACAATGCAAGTGTTTCATGTAATCTCAATCTTACAAACCTTGGTGTTATATATCAACAATTAAAGTCTAGTTCCCTTAATGGACGAGAGGACATCACGCGCATGTGATAAAGTTTCGCTGTTTCCCTGAAAAAAAGCGCTCAACGGGCAACAATCTGTTATGGACCGGTAATTAACAAAACTTGAAGTAAATTGTGATTCATTGTGATTTCAAAGGTTCACAAAGCCCAAATTTGGATATAATAAAAAACTTTTTAAAAATATCGGGAAAGCAGTATGTT
This sequence comes from Zoanthus sanctaehelenae, assembly GCA_028564885.2. Lineage (NCBI taxonomy): Eukaryota > Metazoa > Cnidaria > Anthozoa > Zoantharia > Zoanthidae > Zoanthus > Zoanthus sanctaehelenae. The sequence goes on along the minus strand of JAOTRI020098350.1, from coordinate 12,803 downwards.
TTGTAGACCCTCGTCACGGCCATGTTTTCCTGGCTCTGCGTCAGGAACAAAATTAAACGGTTTCCATCGGTCTCACTCAATAAGTGTTAAATGGCCTCTCTCGGACACAATTGGCGGTCTCGGGACCACAAATCATACTTCTTCGCTCGGTCTCAGTAAATAAGTGCTAATTGTCTCTCGACGGCCATGTTTATCTTGGCTCTACCTCGGAAACAATTGGCGGTCTCAGGACCACAAATCATACTGCTTCGCTCGGTCTCAATCAATAAGTGCTAATTTGTCTCTCGACGGCCATGTTTATCTTGGCTCTACAGACTCAGTATAGAATCGTTCAACTTAACCTTTTGTACAATTGTGCTACAAACCTTACTGTATCATCTCATTTCAGACTCAGTACAGAATCGTTCAACTAAACTATATGTACAATTGTGCTACAAACCTTACTGTATCATCTCATTTCAGGCTCAGTACAGAATCGTTCAATAAACTTATTGTACAATTGTGCTACAAACCTTACTGTAACATCTCATTTCAGGCTCAGTACAGAATTGTTCAACTAAACTTATGGTACAATTGTGCTACAAACCTTACTGTATCATCTCATTTCAGGCTCAGTACAGAATCGTTTAACTAAACCTATTGTACGATTATGCTACAAACCTTACTGTATCATCTCATTTCAGGCTCAGTACAGAATCGTTCAACTAAAACTATTGTACAATTGTGCTACGAACCTTATTGTATCATCTCATTTCAGGATCAATACAAAATCGTTCAACTAAACCTATGTACAATTATGCTACAAACCTTACTGTATCATCTCACTTCAGTATTACAGATGTGCTGGTGTCAATGAGGAAGCATGAGGAAGTGCACCTTTTGAAGTTTTGAAAATTGGAAATGAAAGAAGAACGTCCGTGAGAGCATATTTACAGCTAATGCACACATGCGGACCCCTGCTCTTTTGTAGAGTTTCTTTGTTTGATGCAGCTGTCTGTTCACAGAATGAAACAATGATAATAGAATCCGTACCACCTTAAAGTATTAATTTAGCAAAAAATGTTTCCTCTTTAAACAATAAGAACAAAGTCGTCAGTTCTACAATAGCTAGAATATTACAAGAATGCCAGCTTGTGAGACTTGATATTAGAATGGACTTTAAACTTTTCAAAAATTGCATTATGATAAAATGAGGGATGTCTGTTTCTCGTTTGTAACTAATTAAGTTCGTTTATTCAATACAATGGTTTGATCACTGCTTCTCCCAGTTTTACGCTTATTTTAAAAGAAAACCCATTATCAGCACGATCAGTTATTTCATTTCACAATATTGTCAGAGTTACAATCTCTTTAATTTACTTTTAACAAGTTTTAAATAGTTTTTAATTATAAATTGTATCCTGGGAATTTGTTCATTATTCAATCCTTGTGTCTTGTTACAACCTACAGTTCGTTAACGTCATGGTGGCTGATCACAACAGCAGTTGGAATAAAGGCAAGGGCTATCTCCGCATGCTTCTGTGTGTTTCGAATAGTGAGCAATTATTGAACATATTCATGTGGAAATTTAAACTTTTACTATCCTTTAGTCAAAAGTGTTACTTTTTGATATTAAAATTCAATACATTGTTAACATATTTCATCAAAACTTCTTCTGAAAACAATTTTTTTTCAGGAAAAAGACGTTTTCGAATATAAAATAATTGTTAAATAAATTGAAATGTAAAGACGTTTGGTAGCTGGAACTGTATCTATGGAATACATATGGTTCTCAATGTCTTGTAGCTTAGTGATGAGATCAGAAAGAGAATAACAATAATCATTAGCAAGTTTTTCCACCCCTAAACTATGAGCCAATCTGGTCTCGAGACACAAAGAAATATCCCAGGTCTGCCAGAGTATCAAAGGGCGGACGTGGTTGGCGCAGTTGGTAAGATCTCTGCTTTCCAACCACAAGGTCCCAAGTTCGATCCCGGCACTTTGCGAGATTTGAATCTTTGTGTGGCCTTCTTTCCGCCTAAGCCAACTCAGCTTTCCATCCTCCCGGGGTAGGAAAATGAGTATCAGCATCTGCTGGGACCTAACCTGCGATGGATTTGTGTCCTGTTCAGGGGGAGTCAAAGACTCTCATGCACTTAACACTACAGAAACCAGAGATAAGAGCCGGCTCCATGGGCCACTAGGCTCGAAAGGATTTAGCTAGCTTTTTATCCAGAGTGTCAGAAACAGAAACGCTTTGTCCTAGATCCGAGGGTAACCTGTTGAAGTATGCGTACAAACCGTCGACACTACACCAGGGGCGTAACCAGGAGAGGGTTCCAATGAGTTCCCTCCCCCCTTTTTTAGCGTTCAGGAACCCCCTTCATAGTTCTTGTTGTAAAACTTTAAAAAGCAGAAACCACCCAAACTCTACTCCACGGTTTTGGGCAGAACCTACACGCATGCGTTTAACTTGCTTCACCCGAGTAACTTCCAAACAAGGAACTGGAGCAACTGTGGACAGCTTCCTCGTCCTTGTTAGGACTCGTCAGCTGATTAAAATGCTGTCTATAAGCTTCTGAATGCTGCCTAAACATAAATCAAAAAACAAAAACTATCATCAGCCTCGGAAATCGAGCGATTTCGAAAGTATTTCTGAAATTTCTTGAAAGTTATCCGTTCAGGGTGTTTTTAAGAATCTGTTTGCAAGTATATACAGTTGAGTTTAAACATTTGAGGATCTTAGAAAGTCCGCTAGAGCGGCTCACATGTTAAGGAGCGAATTGGCAGCCGACAAGAGCGCCATGAGCAACAAGCCCGTACAAGAAATATTGCTGGGAAAGCAAGCTATTTTTTTCGGGAGTCCCCAAGCATGACGTCATCTTAGCAGCATAACCTTTTTGTGCATTCGACTTCGTATAAACACGTGGTTCTTTAACGTGGAGGATTTAAAAATTACTCTGTATTTCTGGCAATTGTACTGATAATCGGTTAGCACATACGTAGCTAGCACAACACTGTTAGTAATTTAACACCTACTGTTTTTTGGTTGTTCAACTACAGAGGCAGAAGCTTGCTAGATTTGACTTCAAATGTCGGCCGAAAACAATGGATAGCTGGCGCACAGTAACCATTTACTGGAAATCGAGTTTTTGGATTACTACATCAATGTATGGTTGCGCAACGACCTCCACCGTTTGAAACAACTCATTTTATTTTTTCATATCATTTTTGTTTACATCGTTCTTGAAGGAATTGCTGGTTTTCACATACATCATGGCGGCCATCTTGGCGAACTCTTACCGACAAAGATTGATTGTGATTGTCTTTTGTTTGGTACACCAAGATGGCCGCAATATCTATTTTGTTTTGTGTCTCCTGTGATTGTGTGAAAAGCAAGAATAGATTTTGGCAACCAATGCAGCTTAATGCCTGAATGAGCATAACCTTGAGCCAGGATACTCTATTATTGGGTGGATGTGCCGCCCTAAGCCCAAAACTCTGACCCTATAAGTGACCTATAACTGTTTAAAACTGATCTCCTTTGCCAACCTTCAAGTAAAATATGATACTCTACTTCTATAGGACGGTACATATACGTTACGCCATACCCAATAGGGCGGTACATACCTATATATGCTATACTCTATAGGGCGGCGCATACCTATATATTCTATACCCTATAGGGCGGCCCATACCTATATATGCTATACCCTATAGGGCGGCCCATACCTATATATGCTATACCCTATAGGGCGGCACATAACTATATATGGTATACCCTATAGGGCGGCACATAACTATATATGCTATACCCTATAGGGCGGCACATACCTATATATGGTATACCCTATAGGGCGGCACATACCTATATATGGTATACCCTATAGGGCGGCACATAACTATATATGCTATACCCTATAGGGTGGACAATACCCGTATACGTCATGCGAGGAAGCAATTCCCTGGCTGTTAACGTTTCTACGTGACCTGATAACTTTTTCATCTCATTCAGATTATACACTACATCAGGAAATTAAGAGACCTTACTAAGACTGAAGGGTGGCAGACAAGACAACACTAGAAGCTTCAGCAGTAGGAGAAGAAGGAAAATTTGTTGCTTGAGCCGGTGTCTCTCTCCGTCGGAATTCAGATCTATGGCCATAAAAATCAAGACCCGCCTGTAGCCCTCGTTGTCGCTTTTGACCCGCATTTTCCACATACTTGAAGCTGTTAAGTTCGAATCTCTTTGTCGGTTCAATACAATGATAACCAAACATTGTTATTTTGTCTTTTGAGCTCCAACTGTGTTGGCATCCATTATTGAGTAATAATCGATTACTTGGGTCCTTCAACATGCATCCAGCCATGTCAAGTCTTGTATTATTTTCCTTGTAAAATTGCCCTGAATCAAGTTCAGTCCGATGACTTGGTTCCACATACAAGTTTCCTTCTAATTCCATTGTAGTGCTTAGATCTTTAAAAGTTTTTCCATTTGATAATTCGAATCGAGTTGTAGGCTCTTTGTCTAAAGAACCATTTTCGAGTTCCAAACGAAAACTATTATCTTCAAAACATTGAAAGGCAGCATCGGTTCTTGAACTAGGCTCTACGAAACTGGTGCTGTGCAATTCCATCCTTGTACTTTTTTCGTCAAAACGGCAAGCTGAATCGAGTGTTATTCTGTGACTCAGCTCCTTAATTTCTGAGCTATTATTTAGCGTTAGACGATGACTTAATTCATTATAACGTTGACTGTTTGCACAATCTAAGCGGAAGCTCGGCTCTTCATATCGCCGTCCTGAATCAAGTCGTCCTCTCGGACTTAATTCCTTAGTTTTTCTTCCTGTTTCTAAATTCATTTTGGTTCCCGTGTCATTGTAGCAGTAACTATTGAGACTGAGTATCCCTGTCTTATACACAAACGAACCACCTTTCATCTCCAGCGGTTCACTCGTCTCGTTATAGCGAACTCCGTTCAAGGTCTGAGTTGTTCCTCTGTCAATGTAATATTTCCCCTCGAGGTACTTGATTCCGGTTCGTGTTCGATACTTACGGCCATTCGCTGCCCAGTGTCTGCCTGTATCCACATCATAACGACCAAAACCTTGAAAGCGAACGGTTGGCTCAACTCGTGTCACGCTATTCAAGGTTGTTGAAATATTTTCCTCCATTTTTATCAGTCACGGAGTCTGTTTGAAAACTTTTGAATCTGAGAAACAATTATAAAGTATAAATAAAAAGCAAAACTTTAGACATCACCATACATGCGTCGTGGTAATACTAATAGTAGTCAAATTCTATTTATGTACATTTTAGAAATGACTGTCACATTGCTCGCCATATTTTGGAACCATATGATATTCAATATAGCTATTTTTCCGACGAACCAATGTGAAATTTAACTTTGACCCTAAAATAAGACTCACCTTCATTAATTTGTGAAGCATACTTTCGAAACACGATGTTGGGTAAATATATATGGCTATCATACAACATCAAAGCGATTTACACTTCAATGGGTTTTGACCTATTCGATGTGGCTCATTAAAATATCTTTATCCTTTAACCAAAATTTGCATATATTTCTACTAAGTAGGAATAAAGCGAAACTCGTGAGCTGCAATCGAAACAAAACATGCCGTCGCGCAACGCTTCCTTCCAAACAAACTGCTGCTAACATTCGATACGTTCCGTTGCGAATTGAAACCAAACTGTTGCGTGAGAGCTGTTGACCAACGAGAATTCAGGCTTAGGTTCTATGTCCCGGCTGCAGCTTATACACAGCAGTGGAATAAAAGTGAGTCTCAACCGGAAATATTTTTCCGTATTATTGCAAACTAACTACTGTGTGTGTTGCCGACGTCAACGGAAACATTTCTCTATTATACGTGCTCTTTATCATTGCAATGATAAATAAAAAAAATCTTTAATTTTGGTGAAAATTCGAAGCAGTCTTTAAAGTTCTTTTGCCGGAAAACTTAATTACAGTTTTTTATAGTTATGTATGTTTTCTTTATTCCCTATTCCATGTTCATTGTATACTGACATGTTACCAGATTATTCCACCGCCTAAAATCGTATTCATAAACAATTTGTAAACAAAAGGCAGATTTGAAATAAGATACAAAAGAATCTGTGACAAGTATTCCGGTCGTGCGCCTTTAAAACGGCGGCAAATTTATATCTTTTAATAATAAAGTCGTTAGTTGACATTTGTGTATTGCTCTGTTTTGAGTTGGGAGGTACAACAAAACACGTAATGACTGCCCCCTCGGGAAAGAGTGAGTTTTGTTCCCCTCGACACTGAATGTTCCCTCGGTTTCGCTTCGGGGAATATTGAGGGTCTCGGGGAAACAAAATTCACTGTTTCCCTTGGGGCCAGTCATTAAGTGCTTTTAATATAAAAATTTAAACTAAAGAAACAAACAACTGTCATTTTAATAATAATGTTATTTGTCGTTTATCAGGAAATAAACTGGTTTTTTCCTAGCATCATGATAAAATTCCGTTCTAGTATAAATTGCAAACAAGACGTTTTAATGATTAATTAAAAAAATGTTTAAAGGAATCGATTGTGCTAGTAAAACTGGTATATTATGCTAGGAGCAACTTTCGTTTTTTATCCAAAATATGATCAGCTTATGCTCGTTTTCGAAAAGAAGTATGCTACTTTTTCAGTTTTTTGCTTGACGAAAAAAGGAAAAACATTAAGAAAGGTGAGATTTATAAACCGCTTATAAATTTAACACATCTCTTAGCTGAGATAAATTACACTGTGCAAGCTGAGTGGACATATGACGATTTATTAACGTTTGTTGTACTAACGCATTGCACCTGCTTGTGTATAATTAGCAAGTGCATCGTCTTGCTAATCATTGAAGGATGGTGTCTGTATATTGAAGACCTTCTCTGCAGCAGCAGAAGATAGCAATTCTAACGGCACTTTCTTGAGGAGTCAGGTTGACATAGTGGTCATCGATCGTGCCTCCCACCTCTACTACCCAGGATCAATTTCTGGGCTCCGCATGTGATCTGACTCCAAGGGTTTTTCTCCGGGTACGCAAATGATGCTAAATGATAGTATATATTTTTGTTTTATTTTTATTTCTTCACGGCTGAGGAGCATTTAAGAAGTCAATCGGTGTGATTACTGATCCCACTACTCCAATTTCCTTTCTTCGGGATTAACAACAACATTTTGTGCAGCAGCGATATCGGCTGTAGCAACTCCCTGATGAGACCATTAATGATCACATCTCTGTTGACAAATGGAAAGAGACTCAGGGCTTCCACAGATGCAGGAACAGTTCTCCTAACAGCAACTGAACATATGATCCTCGCTGCTTTGAAGTCAAAGAGCTTTACATCGAACTTCATAAAAAAAAAAATTATTCGTTTGCTGTACGCAAGCCTTGGAATTGGTTTTTTGCTCCAAAACCACAACGACCCAAGTTGGATTTACACTTGTAATATTCGCAGCAATGGCGCGTACAAATATGGAACTAGTACTAATCTAACAGGCAACAGCCTTTCCCTTCTTGTAGCAAGAAAATGCAAGGTTGCCATCTCCTTTCAAGTAGTGAGGTGGCTTTGATAAAAATCTCCCTAATGCCAACTGTCACAACCAAGGTTAAGGTTGACAAAGCGTTGCGGATCCAAGAGAATGGCTTGGAGCTGCAACAAGATGTTTGCACTAATGCCACTAATCTCTTCAGCTTCTTGTTGTTGTAGAAATCTGGAAACGCCTCCAAACTGTTCCAACAGCTGCTCAGTTAGTTAGACTTTCGTTGTATGTTTTGGGCACCCGTCCAGTTAGATCTTTCTATAGCTATAGATTAGCTTTGCTTTATGGCTGTCACTCAACAGGCAAATTCATACATAAGTTTCAAAGTAGTAGGAACAACTATATGGTTGCCCATGTGAACATGAATCTTATATGATTCAATGCACCTTGATTAAAGCCCCCTCCATCTTTCATCGCTGCAACCAAAGCTTTTTCCCTCATCTTTTATTTAACAGTAGGATACCCAAATTATGTTCATTCAAAATTTTTAACTTTGTAACTTCCAGTTGGTAAAATATAGCAGTTGTTGTTATATTCAATAAATCTGGCAAAGGTTTGAATTTCATTTTAAAAAATGAAACAAAAAATAAATTTCACAAAAAAACCAAACTCAAGTTTAAAAGGAGAATTATATTTATCTCATGTTTGCATTGTTAACAATAACATTTAATAAATAATTAATGGATAGGTACTGATTGCCTGTAATAACCATAAGGGCTACACGGCGAGCCAGGCAACCAGAACTCTATTTTGATTATACATGTTATGATCTGTATACGAGGAAGGACAGTTTCTTGATGTGTGCCTGCCAAAATAGATAACTTGAGTGTAGAGTCCGAAAAATAATAACTTTCTCAGAAGTAATCGAAAATAGAATTAATTTATATATTCAGTGGTTTGAGAATCAAAGAGTAATCATGAAACAAAGGTTACAATTTATCAGCATACGATGGAATGCAATCGGTTTATGGTCTACTGAGCACTATGCATGAAGGCACTGTCGGGCAAATTAAATTTTCGTGCATTGAAAATGTTGATTGTTAAGGCTTGTCAAACACAGAAGCTTCTTTTTCAAGTTCGGCAAGAAAGCCAAAACGAATAATTAGTAGCCATGCATATTTCATAAATTGGAGCATCAAACTAGCTGTCCCAATTATCTCAACGAAAGAGTCCCCACCCCTCCTAACTCTCCTCTGGCGTCCAGGACTAGTTCTCAATTCTTGTTCTCCTAGTTATAGCTATTTATTCCAACATTTGTTTACTTTGTTCTATGTTTATAATTATTTCAACAAACATGCATAACTATAATGCTGCTGAAAAAACAGTTACTGTTCATCAGTCGGACGTCCAATTTGCATGCAATTCTTTTTTTAAGGCCTGAGACACGATGCAACATTTCATGCAACATTGCGCTCAACAGGTTTGTTGCACCGTGTGTCCACCAATGAATTTTGTTGCGGTTGGCGCAGTTGGTAAGATCTCTGCTTTCTAGTCACAAGGTCCAAAGTTCCATCCCGGCACTTTGCCCAGATTCGAATATTTGTGTGACCTTCTTTTCCGCCTAAACCAACTCAGCTTTCCATCCTTCCGGGGTAGGTAAATGAGTAGCAGCGTCTCCTGGGAGCTAACCTGCGATGGATTAGTGTCCCGTCCAGGAAGGGTCAAATAGACTCTCATCCGCTTTTAAACACTACAAAAACCGGAGATAAGCGCCTGCTCCATGGGCCACTAGGCTAGAAGGGATTTAGTTATCTTAGCTTCACTCTGTCGAGTATTTGAGATTCTTTTTATCGTCATCCTACGTTGGCGGATCTATGGGGCCATGTAATAGGTTTTATAAAGGATTAAGTTTCATAGCTTTGCTAAAGATTAAAGCGAGCACTTGCAGCTTAGTAGCCACAAGTACTGGTACTGACTTCCATACTTTGCAAGAATATGATTCTAGATTCCCTAAATATAGTAAACAACCGCTGAAAGCAGCATGGCACATAATAAAATATCAAGACAAGGCTTATCTTGAGAAACTCTAAGGAATTTATTCTACAAGCACTTCTCTTTTACTGATATTGCATACAAAATGATTTTCAATTTAGCACGAGCTGTTTTATGCTTTTGTAATTCTTCAGACAGTTCAGAGGAACGATCGTTTTCTTGCATTGTATCTTCACGCTTGTTTATAAGAACAACTTTATAAGAACTTGGCTAGAATTTAAGAACAATTTAAGAGCAATCTCAGGCTGAGGCCCCGAATATCTATGAAAATGTTTTTACATAGAGAATGGACTAAAACTCATAAATTAACTTAGCAAATACAAAAAGTCTCACTTCACATTTAAATGCTAAAAGCATCGTTTTCCAATGTCTTCTTTGTTTCTTCTTCTCTCTTTTTTTCTTTAATTTGAGTTGCTAGAAATGACAACAGAATTAAGAACAATTTGAGGCTAAAATCACCAAAAATTGAGAACAAATATCCTGGAAAGAAGCTTGTACTACAACGTATAGTATTCTTAAGTATAACTTCTCTTTTTATAAGAATTTATCACAAGATAAATAATACAGCAATTTTTTCACAAAATTTAATTTTTTTGTTGTGAGTAATGTTAAGCAAACATTCGAATAACACACAGTGATTGATGTAAAGTCCAGATTTGAGTCTCGATGCACAGAGTGACCTGCTGATGAACCGTTAATTGTCCTGTTGCTCTTTATTTTGAGCAATATTCAACTAGTTCAGATATTTATGAAATATGTTTCTCATATATTGGATAAAGAACAAACTACAATTGATAAGCTGTTAAAATTGTATTGCAAAAGAAAGTGTTAAAAAATAACAAAAAAAGTGTACCGTACCTAAATTATTTTACCGACATCAGCAAAAATGGATAAGAAATCTACTAATATCATTATTGTTTAAGAGACTGAATTTAAGCTTTGAATTTCATTGTTGTTTAATCAACAAAGAATAGGCTTGGTCAATAGAATAGTTGTCTTTTCATGAACACTATTACTATATCGAGTTGTAGCACTCGATATAGAAAAGGTACAGTTAGATGCCAACCGAAACATTTAGATTGAAAGCCAAGTAAAACCTGGTACCAGCAACCACTTAGTTTAAACAAAAGAAGATTATCCCGGCTAGATACTTGAAATTAAGGCACATGGGATATTAGTTAAACACCTGTGGGAAAGCGGTTCATTTTCTTTTCCCACTAGATTAAACGGGGTTTATCCTCTTTGAAAAATTGAAAGTTTTGCTGGAAATCAAAAATACAAAAGAATGTACAGTTTGATGGCATTGAACAAAATTCATTAAACACTGAATAAATAAACCATGAAACCGTACAGTTTAAAAAAAAGCTATAGTATAGTGGAACTATTAGGCTACATGACATGCTATCAGAATAACGCTTTAAATGTCCATATCGATAATGTAAAACAAAAAAGTTTATAAAAAATAAAAAAAATAAGAAGAAAAACGTATTCTGTTGAGAAAATTTTATCATCTCTGGGACTATTGTTGCGGGAAGTGCTTTTCATGCACATAGATTGCTAAAGTTTCATTTGAACAAAACTCTTCAGAAATTAGTTTTCAATTTTGAAATAGAGACGTTTCTAATTTAGTCACAAGACTTTTACTTACTTCTTCTAAAATATTAAATCAATGAAACAAAGGTTTATTTTCCCGTTATAAAACACGTAGAATCTAAATACCGTTACACTTTTTGCATTTCAATTTTTTAAACAACACTTCATTTTTGATAAAATATATCAAATTGTTTTAGTTAACTAAAGCATTTGTGTTTATCCCTAATTAATTACATGACAAAACAGATTAAAAGCACAGGAAATAAAACATAGAACATTTTGTGAAAACACTGATTTCAGAATCTTAAGGAGAAACAAAGATGGATTACACTTAACAAAGTTTTCAATACGTGTATTTATCTCATTAAAAATCATTCAGCACTTGATTTCCAATTGTTTAGGTTATTTAGTTGAATGGATTATATATAAAACTAACATTTTAAAAACACTTTACAATATTTAACTTTGAAAGAAAATATCAACCCTTCAGAATCAAATTTTAATTACTTTTCAGTAACCTAATCATCTGACCACTTTTGTAATCTTTTGTATATTGGATTTTTCATGTCTTGCTAAACTGATCTTAAATTATATCAAAATGATTATAGAATTATCTCCAGCTCGTTTATTGGTTTAAAATTGCTCATCAGCATCGTATATACCATATCTGAAAGGTTTCATCCTAATCTTAAAGCTGTATTTAGTGTTGTCAATATGCAACAACTTTTGCTGATGTTTAATCGTTATTAGGATTGCCAAATGGTCTAACTAACAGAGGCCCAACAAATTAACTGGCTAAATCAATACTTAAGTAACAAGTCAATAAGTTCATTCCAAAATCATCATTATCAGTTAATTTTTTCATTTAACAACTTTCTTTATATAAATTTAGGTCAGACGGCGTTGCCAAAGATACACCGAGGATGGAAGATATACTTCGTGTGTGCACTTAATTTTAAAAATAATTATTGAGATTGTTATTCATTATAAATATTCTGCAAGTTCAGCAGAAAAAACAAAGGTGGTGTGTTTACTTTTCAAATATTGATTTTACACCCATAAAAAATAAATAAATAAAATAAATAGATACTTTATTTTAACGTCAACTGCGAAGGAAGTGGTTGCCCATTCTTCCTAGCCAGAGGCTAATGTTTAATTGCTCGACGGCTCGGATCTTGGCGTGAAAGTCGAATTTGCAAAGGGAGGAAAACCGGAGTACCCGGAGAAAAACCCTCGGAGTCAGATTGAGATCGACTAAACTCAGCCCACGTGCCAAACCCAGGAATCGAACCAGGGCCGTAAAGGTGGGAGGCACGACTGATGACCACTATGCCAACCTAACTCCCCTGCTGACCACTATGCCAACCTAACTCCCCTCATGACCACTATGCCAACCTAACTCCCCCCATGACCACTATGCTAACCTAACTCCCCTCATGACCACTATGCCAACCTAACTCCCCTCATGACCACTATGCCAACCTAACTGCCCTCATGACCACTATGCCAACCTAACTCCCCTCATGACCACTATGCCAACCTAACTCCCCTCATGACCATTATGCCAACCTAACTCCCCTCATGACCACCATGCCAACCTAACTCCCCTCATGACCACTATGCCAACCTAACTCCCCTCATGACCACTATGCCAACCTAACTGCCCTCATGA
>JAOTRI020098339.1:0-14530 GCA_028564885.2 Zoanthus sanctaehelenae | reverse complement strand
CTGCGATGGATTAGTGTCCCGTCCAGGGGGAGTCAAAGACTCTCATCCGCTTAACACTACAGAAACCGGAAATAAGCATTGGCCCCATGGGCCACTAGGCTCGTATAAGGATTTAGCTAGCTAAATTTTACTATAAAAAGTTACCACTTACGTTTTGCTCAACCTTGAGGGATATTATAAACGAGTGTTGACTAAGCTCTGGGTTGTTGATTTCTGCAAAGAAAAACAATCAAAAACTTTAATGGAAAACTTCATTTTGCTAATGACACTAAATTAGGTCTGGATGAAACTTGCCGATTTGCATAAAATATTCATATAATGTTAACAAAAATATAAAATAATCACACTTTTAAAGGAGGACTGAATGATAAGACAAACCTATTTTTTGTTTGAATCTATTTGTATTGTGTGAAGTCATTTTTCAAATTAGTCAAATCACATTGAGAAATTAAGCTTTAAAATGAGGAAAATTCTCAAGAAAATGTTTGATACTGTGGTCGCAAACTTGCTTGATAAAACTGCAATATTCAGAGCATATATATGTCACTTTGCTTTGAAATTTTGACATGTTTTTGAGCAATCTTGGTCTTACAAAGCTACGAGAGGCTAAAAGCCACACAGTAACCATGCATGTTCCTCGCTTTAATCATCCTACTAGTAGTAATCAGAGATTAGGGAAGTGCGTTCGGCATTTCGAAGGGGAAATATTGTTTTTTGGTTATAGATGAATATGCCTATGGTATGTTGTCAAATAAAGAGTTATGGTGTATTGTGAAACCTGTATTTACTCTGTGTATAAAAACGTTTTAAAGGCTAGTTATATCGTATGGACGCGATGACGTCATTCAAAATGGCGCTGAAAAGATGAACGGCCGATCAAACGAAAAAACACGGGTCAGCTGTCGCTACGCGATCACAGGTAGCCCAGGAGATTAAGAAGCGTTCTTCCTTCGTCGAACGCAATTATCGTAAGCCGTACATAAATAACCGCTGACATCACATGTTGAACCACCGCTCAAATATTGTCTATTCGTTGCAGCTAACAGCTTAAAAAAACTTCATATAATTGTTCTACTGTGCCCAAATCTTAGGGTTCCCTTCTCCTTTAAGGTCGAAAACTGACATGCTTCAGCTGTTACAACTGCCATAATCAGAGTGCATGGTACAGGAATAAGGGGATAGGAACAAATATGAATATATAGTAAGAATCACTTGCATCAATTCAAGATTAATGACATTTAGTTTAGGGTTGGTATGTTTAACCTGTTGAATTAAAGAAGGCTTTAACCAACCAATAGGTCGTGCCTATATCTTAAGTATGTATGACAAGTACTGTACAGATAACACATGTTTGGAAGTGCAATTACTGAAATATGCACTAAGGAGAGGGCATTATCCATAATTCTACCGTTTTTTATAGTATAGCTACGATATAACGTGCGCTCTTATTGGTTCGAATTTGTACTTTATTACACCAATAAAATCATGGTTTCCGCTTGCTTGTTTTGCCGCTTGTTTTGCTATATCATAAAAGCATTAGAGCACAACTTTCTATGACTTTTAGGCGAAATAGAGCACTTGTGATGTTGGGAGAGACCGGCTTGAAACGTTGTAAAATCACTCACCTGCGGCTTGTCATGTCACAACGTTCTCTTGTCTCTCCCAACGTCACGCGTGCTCTATTTCACCGATAAAGTCATAGAAAGTTGTTTTCTAATGCTTAAATACATTAGTTTTTCTAAAACCATTGTCAACAAGAGCCTTACTCCGACGTTAATAGCCTACATTTTTATGTGGTATAATTTTTAAAGTATTACAATCGTTTACTGAAAATTGTTTTTACCTTTTGGTAACAAACTTAGCATAAAAAACTGAAAGCACTCAAACATAAAAAAGCAATCAAGCAAATAACATTTTCTTTGACAAGAAAGGGCAAGTTGCAAGAACATCATAGATATGTTTATTAGGGATATTGGGGAAGGCACAACGTTTACCAAATGTTTGGGACAGGAAATCTGCATATAATTATATATGAAGACATGGCTATCTTAATTTTTTAAAAGCAAGTCTTTAGGTAGTGGCTTCATTTTTTTGAATGGGCTCAAAACACCTTGAACGGTTTTCATGAATGGCTGCAATTGGAATCTCCCTGGTATTACTCAAAAGTCAATTTTTGTGAGTGGAAAATGAAAATGAAAATGAAAATGAAAATGTTCTCATTATCCTGATACAACCTTTTTATATAAGAACGTTAGCCTGGAAATCGACCGAAATTTAAGAACATACTAAGAGAAGCTAAGAAAAAGTCGAGGCTGAGGAATCACAGACAACTCTATTTTGTTACATTACAGCACAAAATCATAGATATTTACCAAACCTGTGCATATAGCATTATAGCTAACTAGCTATTTCCTTATACGAGCCTAGTGGTGCTTGTCTCCGGTTTCTGTAGTGTTAAGTGGATGAGAGTCTTTGAATCCCCCTGGACGGGACACTAATCATCGCAGCAAACGCTGCTACTCATTTACCTACTAAGTCAAGAGATCTAGGTCTAATATCAAGATGTTATTGAAGATGTCTGCAAATGAAGCACTGCGACAGTGCTATTCAACTCTTTCTTCAAATGGACTATTTGATACACAAGATATTCTTCACTAAAAAATACAGACCAAGTCTTAACATCCAATCAGACTCAATACGTGCAAAAGTATTCACCTGATTGGGGGTTTTCTTTTGTGTAATAATACTTGATTATTCAATGACTTACTACAATAGACTATTGTTTTCAGTTTAGTGTTGTGTACTAGCTTGCTAATGTAAATTTCTTCACTTCGTCTTGATAATGATGACAGGATGTCATCAAAATGTTGACGCCATCCGCTTCAGTTTTTCTAAATAATGTAATAACAAAAGTCAATCTTATATGACAATGTTATGTAAGCCTTAACCTGGAATCTCTTATTGTATATCAAGCATCAAATCTCGTATCTCCTTACACGCTTACAACACCGAGCTATAGACAGCAGCCAAGGACTAAAATTTGATTAATAAGTTATATTTTAATATATACAATTGGTAAAAAATATATATTTTAAAAACAAACATTTTCAACCACTTGGGTCATTATCAGGTAAAATTATTCTGAGTTAACAGAGAACTAAGTGTTTATAAAGTGACAGGCTGTAGTTCATGTTATTCCCATAAGGAAGAGAGAAAATGTGAAGGCTTGAATGCTAAGTACGGGACGGTATTTGGTTATAGTATAGCTTCAGCCCATTCTTGGTCCCTACGCCGGTATTGTTAGAAGTGTCTCAGTATATATCCTCCACTATTGACCTCCCCTTTGAAGGGGATGGGGGTATTGTTTGAAGCGTCTCGGTATATATCCACCACTATTGACTTCCCCTTTGAAGGGGATGGGGGGTATTGTTAGAAGCGTCTCGGTATACATCCACCACTAATCCTGTCCGCATTGGAAGATAGTAGTTAATTATTGACAGCTAGCCATAAAAGATATGTAAATTTTCATTTGTAGTTCAACATGTCAATAGCATTTGTGTCGTCGTTGGTATTGATGAGCGTGGTCTGTGGGAGATTGGTTCAGGGAAACGGAGACTGTCAGCTGAAAGAGTTTGAACGGATGAACAAGAAAGTTTTTGAATACAACAAAAAACACCCTTCAGAAAATATAACTGAACTAGCTTGTCACGACATTCAGGTAATTTCCTTTAAGGAGTTATTAATATCCTATAGTTAAGGATTAGAAGGGGGTGGAGCATTGTCATAAATGGACTGCATTACATATCAAGGAATGTGTCGTTATGAAGGAATTGGAATTCAATCAGTTCACATTAGGTTAAACGTAGATATATGTAAGTCAAAGCTTTCGGGTATATAAAATAGGGTACCATCAGGATTCGATTATTCGGACTCATCGGGAACTTGGTAAATAGTCCGAATAAACGAGAAACAGTTTGAATAGGGAGTCAGGTTTGCATAGCGGTCATCAGTCGTGCCTCCCACCTCTACGACCTGGGATCAATTCCTGTGATCAGCTCCGCATGTGGGCTGAGATTTGTCGATCTCAAACTGACTCCGCGTGTTTTTCTCCGGGTACTCCGGTTTTCCTCCATCAGCAAATTCAACTTTCATCCAGGGATCTGAGCTGTTGAGCGATCAAACGTCAGGACCATTCGCCTCTTGCTAGGAAGAATGGGCAACCACTTCCTTTGCTAGGGAGGTCGTTCAGACCGCGCGCGGCCTTCGGACAACCAAGATGGCGGCTGGTTAAATGCCAAATTTTCACTGTTTTCAAAAATTCACCACGCAAAATGTAAACAAGCTACAACTTTCAAACTTCATACTATTTTAAATAAATATATATTCTAAACACACCGTGATTTTTAAGCTTCTATGTTATACCTGTCCGGAGAAAACTGGCTCGCTACACAGCAATGTTTACACTTTTTCATGCCTCGCTAGAGCCGCGGCCCCTTGTTTTTTTGCAACCGCTCGACTTCAAGCTCATTTCCGGCCGTGAGCCTCACGTCAGCAAACATTACCATGGCAACAGATTGAAAGAAGAGCTCAAGAGCTTTCCAACGAGCTGATTTTCTTGCTGATGCGCCGTTGACAAGGTGGGTAAATTTTGGTTTAAGTAGTTCTTTCGTATTTTTTTTGCTGTTCTGGAAATATTTTTTGAAAGAAAATCAGATATATATATAGAGTAACTCTTACTGATTATTTTTTCAATGTTTTTTATGTAATTTTTGATGAGGCTCACAGCCGGATTTTTGTAGGAAAATCTTCGTTGCCGCGCGCAATTCACTGGAAGTTCTGACAATGGCGGACAAGACAAAAGGCGAGTTGAATAATTTTACACTTAAGGATTTTGATTGTTTGGTCGTTAAAAATGTTTTACCTAAAGATAAAAAAGGTGTTTCCTATTTAACTTTCGGATTTTTTGATTTATTGTTTGATTTTTGTGAAGAAAATTACTTGAAAGGATTGATATCTAACCAAAATGAAACGGTTCAAAATGTGATTGAGCGTGTGTCCGGACTTGATTGTAGCTTATTGGGAAAGTTTTGTAGTTTCACCTAAATTCGAAATCTGGAAAAAAAGGTTAAAACTAAGCTTAAAAAAACATTTCTGGTGAATTTTCAAATGTTTTAGTTGAAGATTTTTCTCGGCTGCTTGAGCAGACTGAAGCATGTGGTCATTGTGAGGTAGGATAACAAGCGGAAGGTAATTCCTTCTCCCTGGGTCCTTCCTGTACAGTCCTTGGTATTTCACCAGTTTTACTGTTTGATTTAACTGAAGATTCGGATGCATTAGAAAAACATAGTTTTAGTAAAGTTAAACATGCATAATTTCGAGCTCAATTAAATGAGACTTTTGACTCATTGGCTACATCATGGATTTCGGAATTGGGTGAATTTGAGAGAGGGTTGAATGGAAAGACAGTTACATTGAGATTTAAATTCCTAATGTACCTTTTATCAATTTGTTTGAATATAAAATACAGCAGTCCATTGCCACACCTGAAGTGTATTTGACTTTCAAAGTTATATTTCTAATGATAATTTGTGCTTTTCTAAATTGATTTGCACTTACATTTTTATAATTTGTATTTATTTATAAATATATATTTTTATTTATTTAGTCATTCAGTTCATGTGTTGTGCTCACAAATTTATGTTGAACCTTTCTTTTCAGGTAATGGAGATGTGCTATGAATTAGCTGCCGACTTGCTAATATTTGGCTGCTGATTGGCTGCTGTTTGGATATCTCCAGATCTGTGATTCTTTGTTTGTCTTCAGTTATTTGACAACAAACCTTACAATTGTGCTTTTGTTTTGGTGGTTTATTTTTCATTTTACATTGATTGGAAACTTATTCAAATAGCATTTGGATATTTGTAAATATTGATAATTGGCATTTGATGAAGTTTAGATTAATAAATATTGTGTGGTTTGGAGGGCCACACTTTAAGCATTTCCTCCAGCAAATATGGCTTGCTGTGTTTTATTTCTATATTTCTTAGTTGTTGAAAACTTGAATGTGTTTTAAAAGGTAAAAGACACTATTTGCTTCAGGAAAACTGTATATAATTATTTAATTTTGCTTCAACACTATCTTTTCCTCGTTTTTAGAACTTTATAACATACTGGTTTGACCGGTGTTAAGGGTGTGCCATACCTTAGTATAGACAGTCACTACCTCAGCCAACAGTAGTGTTGCAAGCAAAGATACCATTTTGGAATCGAATCAAGCAAACATGTTTTCAATTTTACAAATTTTAGTTCTTTAGAATAAAAAGTTAAAAAATTAAGGGTGCTCCTTTCTAATATCTAGGTAGTTGCCATGTTGAAGCACTATCATGACAACAGAAATTCAAACAAAGGTGCAATTCTAAAATTACATTCCCAATTCTAGTTTTTCATTTAGGTTGACCTTTAAAGAAAAAATAAGGGTGTTTTGTACTTTATTTCAGCTAGTGGTTACCATAGCAACAGTGGGAATGCAACTATTTTTCCAAACTTTATAAAAGGCAATCATTTAGCCAGTTGTTAAATGTTAGGTATTTTGTAATAAAATAATTTTTAATATAATATAAAAAACTTGTTTCCATGGCAACAGGCTATTAATTTCACTCGAGCAGGTGTAAACTTGTGAGTCTTCATCAGACGAGGTGTCATAAAGCAAATTATGTCCTTTTCTTAAGATTGTACCTGAATTTATAATCAAAAAGTACTATTTAAAGGCAAATTTGCTTGTTTCCATGGAAACGGATGACATCACTACATATTTTGTTACATCATGTAATCGCTTATTGGAAGATCTATCATCTCTCCAAATTTGAACTCTAAATCTTAATGCATTCTAAAGTTATGAATGTAAATGTGTTAAAATTTCAACAAAATACATCCATTTTGGTTCCATCAGGTTCCACTAGCTCCCCATACTAAAACTGATGAAAGTTGTCAGACATCAGCCCTAAATATGAGATATTCAAAATTGCATAACTCTGGTTTCCTTTGGTCAATTTTGCTCATCCAAACACCAAATTTTTTTAAAAATTGAGATCTATCCAGTAAACACACTTTTAGACCCCTCCAAGCATTTTCAAATTTCACCCTGACCTCCCTACCAAAACCAGGTAAATCCATTGAAAGTTGACAAAAATATTGAGATTTCGATTTGTTCGAAACATAAGGACGGTAAATTGGATAGCAACTGAAAGTAAGATCAAATTTCAAGCAAAATAAAACGAACGCTTCGCTTTGAATAATTTTACAATCTCTGTCGCTTTCAAACTGTGATAAATTAACTAAATTTAGCATAATCAAGTCTTGTTTCTATTGCCGTATTCGGAAGTAAAATATTGCATCAGATGAGCGGAAAATGTTTTGAAGCACGTGCCATTTACTCTGTCGAATTATGTCTCTAGTGTTGTTCGAAAGCTTCAACTAGGCGTGAAATTATATGCAAAACTATGGATACCGGACTTTCATATTATGTTTCATTTGTTCTCTAAGTGGTACAAAGGAAAATCTCTCTTTTTCTGAGTATCTTGGAAAATTTGCTTCATCCACAATTCTTTTCCCAAGGGGTTTTTGAAAATTACTAAATTTTTGAAGGGTTATGTCAATAAAACACCTCATCCATATATTTCTGAAAATGTTGAGGGTTCAAAATGGAAATGTGCCCATCTTCACAGAAGAGCAAAAAAAATGAAAAATACACTTTTGAGTGTAAACCAGATATCCTAAACCGAGGACATATCACTTTTTTATCAAAATCATCCAGTATTTAAGCGGTTAGAACTGCAGGAACAACAATTGAAAAAAACAGTCGATGGCCCGTTTTAGATAGACGCACGTGCTGACAAAAACGAACCGCCAAAAGCTGGAAGATGTCAGTAACCCCTCAATAGCTAAAATTCAACAGCCTATGTAATAGATAACTTACCATTTTGCCATTCATAAAATCGTTTTCACAGAACCTTGTTCCCAATGCCATATATTTTGTGTTCATGGGTCTTCGGCGATTTCAATTCAAGGTACGAAATTCCAACTGACATCTCGAATTACCAATTCAAGAGAAAGGAACAACCAGCCAGATAGTTTGCTCGTCCGCAAAATAACATGACCTAAAAACGATCAGGAAATGATTTTTCTTACGATTTTTTTTTTAAATTGACAACATTCATAACGTTTAGACATAAGAATTCAAAGAAATGACCAAGTCGTTTGAGTTGCATCTTATCACGTGGCATCAAAATCTGGCGCCGAACCGAGATTGACATCAAGTTACAAGCGTCAAAAAAGCTTCTTGTTAAAACACCGAGTTATAATCTTACATTTAAAATGATCTTACACGTTAAAATACAAAGAATAGCTTTTAAGAATTTACTGGGAAGCAGGGGTTGCCGCGCAAAACCAGAAAGTAAGTGAGTGCACGTGTGACGATGGAGCCGTTGTGACAGCACTTCAACCTCGTGACAGAATAGAATTTTCACATTTGAAATGTTTATAAACAGTATCCGAATAAAAAAAAGTAGAAGTAATAAAATTACCTTCAAATTGCTCCAATTGCTCTATAGCAAGCTACACTTCACAAGCTACATACTAACTTTGCCAGCCAGCAAACACCGCACACACAGTTTCCCGATAACACAACCACACCACTTATAACTTGACAGCGATTTGACAGCTTGATCCCTATGGAGTCCTTTTGCCATGCGCGAGTTTTAACACAGGTAGCCCGGGATAGTGTTGACTTGGGGTTTTGTAATAAGGACGAAAAAAATAGGTACGCACTGAGTACATTTTGCATGCCATCTGAGAACTTAGTTTAGGCAAGCTCCATGTCTCAACTGATCTAAATATGTGTTAAAATTTTGATTCCAAATGCTTAAAATTAAGTACACGTTAGCATAGTTTCTTTTAGACGTAAGAAAATACAATTTAGAAAGTAAAACATATCAAGGCTCTTAAACCTTGAAAAAATTAAATACAATATTTTCAAAGCGTTATTTAATAATTTACCAGACAAAGCAAGCAGAGGTCATGTTTTGACACAATTTGTAAACAAAACCAGTCACGCATCTTTGATTTTGTCAAAACATGCATTTATAAATTCGTACATTGGAGTTAATTGGATTAAAAGGAACATTGGATTCTCTAAGATACTATGTTCAGGCCTGTGAGTGGCTGTTTTAAAAAAAATCGGAAATTCAATAATGTGTATGAGCGGCTTGCCGCGAAGCCCTAACGGGTGGGGTCCAGGGGGGCTCCTGGGTTTTAGCATTTTAAAAGTGCCAAGAGAAGCTTTTTCTGAGCATGTCTTCAGCAGTTTATTCAGTTTTTTTCAGTTTATTCATTGCCCTGTACATTTACAATTACATTGCCAATAAATATACATGTATTTGTCTTCTGTTAATGACAAGGAAGCTCACTAAAAACCAAAAGGTTTATAGCAAATGAGCTCCTCAAAATAAGACTATTTAATATTTAATTATAAAGCTAACAAGAGCAACTCATCAAATATTTTTATAAAAAGAGAAATAAAAAAAAGGACAAAACGGGATAGAAACAAAAATAGTCAATAACAAAGCTGTCAAGATTTATTAAAACAAGAGAAACTCCTTGAACTTCTTGCTAAATAAAGAAATGTTTTCACTATCTTTGATGTTGTTACTTAACGAATCAAAAAACTTCGGTCCTTGAAAGCGAATTGAAAATTGTCTAAGGTTTGTTCTACAAGGAAACGTATAGAACAAAAACTGACTTCCCTTGATTTTGAAATAAGAATAAAAAGAAGATGAAACTCAATTCATGTATTTTTTTATTTAACTCGTAAAACATCATTTCTGATCATTTGCTATAAAAAAGAAGTGAACAAAATATTGTTATCGGCTGCATTGCTTCGAAACCATTTTCAGTGCTTTGTAGATTCTAATCATCAGTTCGAGAGAGAAACCTGTAAATTCCTTGGCTTTCCGAGTAAAAAAAGCACAAAAAGTAAGGAATTCAAGCGCTAGAAGAACTTGATAGGGTTTGTATTTGCTTTAAAACATTTATGTTGCTTGAGCTATTCGCGTGTGCCATATTCTTCGATTGTTTTTGTTCTGTATAGAACATATACAGTTAAATTTGTGAACAAAAAATCTACGAAAGGAAAAAGGAATAGCTTTTTCCACTTGCGAGGTCTTGTAAAAAAACTTGTTAAAACTGTAGCGACAGATATTAAAGTCAGTATGCAGGAGGAGGTAGAAATATATCAGAAAGAAAAAGTGGATAAAGAGAGTGTGGGACCAGCCCAAGAGCAAGTCTCAATAGTAAAAGTGATCCTGGTGGCGGAGCTTCAGCAGTAGTATAGAGAACATAAGAAACGAAATGCTATTCCGATTGAAACTGGATTACCAACAAAAAATTTTTTGACATACCTCGAAATTCAAAAGCTCGATTACTTACTTTGCTGATTGGAAAGTAGATTCAATTTCTTTTGAAAATTTTAATTTCTTTTTTTTTCTCTAATGAAAGTCAGGTAGAAATATGCAACTGAGTCTTCATGTAGCTTTGTGGTTTCATTGCAGTGTTTCAACCATTTCAAAAATTTTTAAAGCTTTTGCTTCTGTTTCGCATAGTATTTTCTTTAAAGACACTATGTATACAATCCCTTCAAGAGGGAAAACATGATCAGTTCACTCTCTTCTTTTTCCAACTTAATTGGTGTTGATTTAGTTCTCGTCCCTGGATTCCCTTATAGGGTTATCATCGTCATCCATTATTACCAAATCACTTTAGAGAGCCATGATTTGATACTATTCAGATCTTATCCCTTTAAAATGTATTAATACATAATAGTGGGTGATTATGATATCCCTGTAACACTTCTAGAGTTTGTCGAGATTAGCAATTATAGCTGATCATAGGTCGAGGCTTATGTATTTTACTGACATTGAATGTTAAACCGATAATGGCTCATTCTTTAGTACGATTAAGTCTAGGGTAAGTCTTAGGTTATATATGAATGTGATAATCCTTTATGGTTATTTAGAAAAGTAAAGAGTGTTCTATGTCAGATATTGCCTGTGAAGTATTATAATTTATATATGGCCTAGCTTAACCCAATATTAAAAATAGGTTAGCTTTGACCCAATAGCATTTTGTAAATATCTGGAAAATTAGGTATGCAAAAAACCACAACATGTATTTCTGCAGATCTTCGCATGCGTTCTATAATCAATCAAACATTTCACTCAATAAAGATTTCAACAATCTATGAAAATGAAGCAGTAATTGCCTGATATTCATAACAATCCGTGCCTCAAACTGGATTTGAACCCACGATCCTCCGTGCTCTAGTCGGATGTTCTAACATCTGAGCTACTGGAGGCCCTATGGTGAGCAAAGATCAAAATTTTTGGTCTACATTGGAATCGCATCGCGCGGCCACACAGCTTAGTAATGAATGATGCACATGAACTCACTAACAACATCGCGCTGTCTTATTAATGCATATCAAGATACGGCAAACCAACATTCTACCTTAGTATATATTGTGAAACAAAAATTACATGATATTAATGGCAAGTCCAAGCCCCAGATAGGATTCGAACCCACAAATCATCTGCGGCTGTGATTTTTTTTCCTGCATATACCCTTGTTATTAATATCATGTAACAAGATGAAGCAAATTTAAAACTTGTTTGTAAACTATGAAGTATTGATGGGAAAGTTTACCATACGATTGGCAGTAGTAGTACGTTTTCCAATTACACCAGTTATTCCGTAATGTGTAATAAATGGAATCCAGCTGGTCGCCCGGAAATATCACAAAGTAACCCGAAGAACAAGCTGTTGACTTTGTTGTTGATTCGTCCTCTGTAAACCATGGTGCTGGAGTTCCATTTTCCCACTCAAAAATATCTAGTTCGGAGTTGTATCTCATTCCAATCCACACGTACCATTGCGGTAGACCTGGGACTGTAGAAAAGTCTTGAGCTTTGTCATTACTTATGGGTAGATCTTCTTGTACTTGTCTCATCCAAAAATGCTCTTCTTGCCAAGTATTAGGTATTGTTATCAAATGAGCATTCTGGCTTTCACAATCGGCTTTTGCCGCACTGAAAGTCTTCTTTCCATTTCCAAGTTTGATGCAAGAGAGGCCGTGTTTCGTCCATCCCGCAGGACAAAACGATTCTAAAACGTTAAAGAATTTGAAATTAAATTATTTTTCTTTTGTTTTTAAGACCATAAAATCAACAATCCATGCATTTGATTCATTCAAAAACTAGCTGTATTGTGTAGCTTCAAGTAAAATCTACAGTGTTTTGGTAAAATTGTCTAAAACTGACATTTTTTTAAAAATAGTTCGATTTAAAACTACTGAAAGGTGTCAGGCGTTGACTATTGCTGAATAAATTTATATACAATTAATTAAGCATCCTTAACATGAAAGGGATGGAACAATTTTGCTTTTTGTTAGGTTTTAATCTACAACGGAACTTCTTGTGAATAACCAGTCAATATAGAAATTCAAAGGTAGAGTAAGCTAGATTCGTTCCCAGATGCATTTGTGTGCTTTAAGTCAGAGGAGAACAAAATCCATCCGGGAACAAAATAAATATCAACAGTTCTTTAAAATTAATGAGAAATTGAAGCATTTTTTTACTTTTGGCCAAAAATTCTCAGTTTTACGGGAATGTAATTAGTAATTTTCTCCTTGTCATCTGTACAGAACAATACTAAGAAAGCAATGCGTGCAAAACCAAGAAGGATCAATAGCTGTACGCAGGAGGGGGGAGGTGTGCAAATAGTGCGCTTACATGTACACACCACTTTTATTTACCTGTAAAATAGTCTCAATAATAAATGACAATAAAATCGAATTTTTCTGTGCAGCATAAATACTTTTGTAATTTCTATGCTGTCCTAAAAGTAAGAACGTACTGATAAATGACGTCATGTCCGTGGGGAGTCCCTAAAGTATTTGTTCTCACCCCTTCTCTCAACATCCACCATCCATTCCCCCTCCTCTTCCCTTTCCCCTCCCGACGTAACTGTTGCGCAGGGCCTGGAAACAGGAGGTAAACTAATGCAGTATGCTTGTGTATTCTGTAAACAATATTCCCTGATAAAACACTCACCGACGTCCAAAACTCTTGTATTAAGGAAATCTGGATCGTTCACAAGATTTTGCTCGAAACGTCGGATTGTCTGCTTCAATACATCAAGAGCTGCCATATTAATTGATACATAAATTGGAACACGATTAGCACACTTTTCATGCAATAGTTTGTGTTTGGAAAAGTCAATAATTAATCCTTTAAATAACTTTACTTTTAAAAAACAAATATTAAAAGTATCAATGAGATTGCTTAGAGAGTACGTAAAACATAATATATTAAGGGTTAAAATTTAATTGGTTTAAAAAAAACTCTAGTATTTTCGACTATATAAGTAATCTTCAGAATTGATTGAAATTATCAAATTTTAAAAATGCAATATAAAGAAATGTATTTCCAAATGCTCACACTCTAGTGTGTCTCAATATTTTTAGAACTCACATTGTGAGCGGTCTCGTAAGAACATTGACAACAGCAACGTTTTTATTATTACAAATTAATGTTATGTTATAACATATTTAATATTAGCCTTGGAACGTACATAAATGAAATGCTGTGCAGTTGAGGACAATGTATAAGATAGTGACTGTCAAAAAACACAATTTTCAGCAAAAATAAAAGATGAAGTTAGGTTTGGCATTCGCATGTGATGCATAGTAGCCCATTACGTGACCATGCATGCCCGCCATGACTTAAAAGCTTATGCTAAAAGACTAAGAAGGCTTAATCCATCAAAGAACTGTACTGTAAATTTGTCAAGAGTGTTGGCATCCTCTTTTCGAAGTGCTGTTAATTTGTCATTCATGAACAAGAAGCTTGGTCTCGCCAGCAGTACACTACATTTCCGTTACTTGTACTTTGATCAAAACACATAATGTTTAACTTTCATGAGTTGCATCTAACTCCATAAAAAACTGAATACCAGTCTGGTTGAATGTATTTAAGCTAACGATTCTTTTTTCGTTCGTGGTCACTTGTGGTCACTCGTATGTAGTTTTAGACCTTTTCTAAAATGAGTGAAGCTTCAGTATTGAAAGGGTGTCATTTTTCTTTATCTACGCAAGGCATTTGACACTGTCGACCATTCCTTATTGCTAACTAAGTTGAAATTTATTTGAATAGATAATCTGAAATGGTTTAAGTTGTTTATCTGCAGTCAGCCATGATTCCAGGCCTGCATAGCAATGTGATAGTCAGAAAGGCTTATAAATTCTGATTTATAATGAACTTGTTATATAAAAAAGTTAAATTTTAAAATGCATTCTCGCATAATTCTTTTTTTACAAAAACACAAGCTTTCAACAACCAATCCTTTTGCTTTCTTCATTATGGTTGAATTCTTACTTCCAGATATGAAGACTGTATATGTATTCCTTCCATTGTCATCCTCC
>JAOTRI020098328.1:0-14531 GCA_028564885.2 Zoanthus sanctaehelenae | reverse complement strand
AGTCCAGACTGGCGACCATGAGTGAAAAGTTAGTCGCCAGCCGACCAAATGAAGTCGCATTGGTGACCCCACAGGTCACAACGTCGAGCCCTGTACCATATCCAGCATGCCACTGCTTCAGAAATAGAAGTAATGATGCTATAAGAGAAAGTATTTTTTTAATCTATTTATTATTTTTTTTAAAATATAGAATATAAACAAAAGAAAAACACATAAATGGAAAAGATAGGGCAAAACTTGGTAAATAAGGCAAAAAGTAAACATTTGCTAAATATTAACATACAAAATATATACAAATTAATACAGCTTTTTTGTTTTTCAAAATAAAAAGTTGAGAAGGTTTCCAGTTTTCCATTTATTGTACGTACTGTAGCTTGTGTGTTGGTTAGATAAGAAGGGAATAAAACTTTCCATTTGTTCTGTAGCTGAAAGGAATTATTGTTTTTGGACAGAGGCATAGTTTTAATAAAGTTTAAGAAAATAATAAATTTTGGTATTTTTCCATATTTTCTAGATGTATAAATATAGTATCTCACTGTTAGTTTACCGAAGCTAAGAAGTGAGTGTTCTGCATCATAGTTAAGCCCTATAGCGTCCAGCTTGTCTATTTAGTTTTTTGTTTCCTTACGATTTTTTTTTCATGGAGCCAGTTTTCTACTGCTATCCAAACATTTTGTGTCGTTTTACAGGACCAAAAAAGGTGCAACACTGTTTCTGTTTTGTCTTGAAAATCATTAGTTGGAATTATTCTGAAAGTTTTTTAGTTTAATTGTGGATTTTGTACATTCAAACGCTTTTAGGTTGATAATTTCCCATTTATGTTCATTTAATTTTTTTATTTCACAATCTCTTTCCCATTTGACTTGGTATTTTCTGACAATTGTGCTCAAATTTTTAACAAATTGTTTAATATAAAACATTTTTGTAGTTCCTGATCCAGAACAAGCTTTATTTACAAGATTCTTGTCTACTCTTTATAGTTTTTTATTTTATTCAAGCACTTGGTGAAGTTGTTTTAAACTGGATATCAGTCCACTATATTGAAGAAACAGGGCTTGACGTTGCGACCTGTGGGGTCGCCAATGCGACTTCATTTGGTCGGCTGGCGACTAACTTTTCACTCATGGCCGCCAGTCAGGACTCCACGATTTCAAGTTATAATTAGATGCTAGCAACCAAATTTGAAAATTTAGAAGCCAGCTGGCCCCGAGATTTTTGTTCTAAAGTGGAGCCCTGCATGCACGCATTTGTCTTTTTGTCACTCTGTTTGCATGTATTTTTTCTCAGAATTTTTTCCTCTGTATGGATCTCTTTTTCCACCCATCCTTTAACTTTACTAATGGTCCATTCTTAAGAATACTAAAAA
The DNA here is from genome assembly GCA_028564885.2 of Zoanthus sanctaehelenae. Classification (NCBI taxonomy): domain Eukaryota; kingdom Metazoa; phylum Cnidaria; class Anthozoa; order Zoantharia; family Zoanthidae; genus Zoanthus; species Zoanthus sanctaehelenae. The sequence goes on along the minus strand of JAOTRI020098328.1, from coordinate 13,165 downwards.
TGCAATTGCAGTGGTAAATATTATTATATAAAAGAAATTACATCTATGTATTCTTCTTCTCAAGAATAATTCACTTAAATGGCAATAAAGCCTTTTTTTTTAAAGACCTTTTCAAGCTTATCACATTAACTACTCTGGAAATAAAAAAATGGACTAATTTTGACTTAATAATGGCTTGTAATATAATCACATATATAGTAAAATCAAATGAATCGACTGAATGGGACCATAGATTGATTATAAACGAAATTTTTCAAATGATCGATCACGACTTACCCTTACAACAAGGGACAATTGCTCTCTGCTGAATAGCTGATGGTTTCTCAAAACTTAAAACAACAAAGCCAAAGTCATATTTTAATAAGCAGATGAACTCATCGGGCCCTATAAAACAGTGACTCAAAATACCAGAATCCCAAAAATTCACGACATTAAATTCAAACTCACCCGTAAGCATAAATTCCCCTTAAAAGATCTTCCTTTAATTTCATATCATCAAAACCTTCGACCATTTCATTCCAGTTAGACTGCAAAATGAATCAAAAACATTAATTTTTGGTGCCGGCGGTCGGAAACCTTTTTTATAAAGAAGTTTTTTTAAAATTGTGAATAAAATAGGTTACAAAAGATCTTTCTTTTCCGCTACCTCAATTTCATCATCAGGTTGCATTCCTGGGGGTCCATCATAATTTTTCCTTTCTGGCTCAGATTTATCTTCCCATCTCGGGGCAGCATTTTGTTTACCCCTGAAATTTAAAAAAGTGAACATTACTTTAAAAAATTATGGCGAATTCCCATGTCACCGGCTTTTATATTACACGTGGTGTTACGAGTGTGTCAGACCAATCTTCACGTACTTAAGTTCCAAATATATTCCTGTAAAAACAGTCAAAATTCTATAAATCTTTGCCAAACGCCAACTTCAACAAGGAAAATTTTTTGTCCAGTAAAAAACACCCGAAAGAGCCATTAAAACAGGGGTTTTCTTACCTATAATCAGTTTGAGAATCGTAAGACATATTGCATGAACAGCAGCGGGAAAAGGATCGAAAAGAGCCAACCAATTGCCTATAGGGGGCTCAATCTAATGCCCACCGCTACCCCACTGACGTCATCGGGCTCAACTTCCGCTCAACCTCCACATTTTACCTACCCCGTGATCGTGATCGCACTTCATACAACATAGATACTTATTCTTTTAAAAACGTTTGTATTCCGTTTATACTTACTCATAATCCAGAAAAAAAGGTCTTATCAGGCGAATGGTCATTTGAAAAAATTGAAGCTCGCAAAATTTTAGTACAATTTCGTGCGTCTTGCAGCCGCGTTCTTATAGTAGTTACTTGCAACTCGCGATATCGAGGTATCGACTTTTGCAAGTTTAAGGAAGTCTCGAGGTCGTAATGCTCTTGTTCTTGACCGTTGACAAATTTGGTACCTTTCATAAATTTCTAAACAGATTTACTGAATTTCATTATACAACTAAAGTTTCCTATGACTCCTATGTTAGTTCACGATAATTGCGTTAACAATTTGACTCTGACCTCGTTCAAAAGCTAACAAAAATCTCGGGGTCTAAACGTCTCGCGCTCGTATTTCAGTTGCTTACAAGTCTCAGACTCACTGCGTATAAGGTCAAAACGTCTCCGGCTCGCAAGCAAGGCACAAGTCTAGCACATTCTCGCATTTACCATTCACTACTCCTTAAATTTTAACCGACTGCAACTGCTAGACGATTAGGCATTAGTAATTTGACTACTTAGTCAAAACAAATTGCTGCAGGCTCAAATAGTTCTGCTTTGTTCTCAGACCTAACCAAAGTCTCTCAATTCTCGATTTTCTCCTGTTTATTTGATTACAGCGAACTTGAATGCCATGCTACAACAAACATCATTTGGAATGCGCTTGCGAAATGTTCCTGTGACCTGACTACGCCATATTTATACGATATTTGTTATATGTCGTAAATTGCAATACCTGTCGTAAATTATAGAAATAGGCAGTCTATGACTGATTTGGCTAAAGCATGAGATCAGAACTGAATTGGGTTTTTGCATAAAGAGAAAGTGACTAAATGCAATAAAAGCAAAGAATAAATGATAGGTTATACTTTGTCGACTATGATGCAATGTTATGAAACATTGAAATTTTGATTTATTTATTAGCAGCTATTAGATGTATAATTGGTAACTTTATGGTGAAACTAGACTGAAAGCAATAATAAATATGAATAAAAAAAGCAAAGGTATTGATTGTAAAGCTTGAGCAACCAGTGGAACAATGAGATCATTTTTATTTTTTTATGAACTTTCACTGATTTTTAAACTTTAACATTTAAAATTACAGTCAAAGAGTATTAGCCCTAGGCCTATATCGAACTTCACATGTGGCAAATACAGTTCAAACAATAGATTATTATTGTGTTCTTTGATGTAATTGCATTCGGCCCATGTGAGGTTTGACGTATCAATGTACTTATTCTGCCCTCCATGATTGCGTATGCTGCTGGCCATGGCCTAGCGGTTGTCATTTTACGGCTCAGAAGTTCCAGATTCGTGATAGGTCAATTATAATTTTTTTTTCTGACAAATTTTTGACTTTTCTATGATAAAATTATGTGAAAAAAACTGGATACTCGGTCCGGGATGCTTTTCTAAACAGATATGATAAGCCTAATTTCAGATCATATGACTTATGACGTCATTACATAGGTATTTAAAAGTAACCTTTGGCTTTGATCTCCGAAAAGCTTATTACATTTCACAACAAGCAAGATTACTACAGCTAAATTTATTACAATTCACGACAGAATCTTATTGCATTTTACAACAGAACAATTATTACAAATTACGACAAGAATCATTAATTGCCATTCTGGACAGGTATTACATACGTATACGACAACCATTATTAGTATTACAATTCACGACAGAATCTTATTACATTTTACAACAGAACAATTATTACAAATTACGACAAGAATCATTAATTGCCATTCTGGACAGGTATTACATATGACAACCATTATTAGTATTACGATTTACGACAAGTTTATTACAATTTACGACAGAACAATGTTCAGTTTAAAGTACCTAAAATACAATATTTTTATACTGAAATAATTGTGATACTAAATCTTCGTAGTGCCCGCGAGCAGTTAGAACTTTGATGCTATCTGCTGGTTCCTCCCTGTTTTACGATGAATCTCCATCTTTTCGTCAGTGCAATTACTAATTTCCAGCTTTTAGAAAATTTGGGTTGGAAAATATTCTAGTTGTCTAGTGTCTACTCGCTTTTGAATCTTATGTTGATTTTCTAAAGCCACCATAGTATGTATCCTAATATTAACTAGTTCAGTTTAATATACTTTGTTACGATCGAGCCAATCAGAGTGGCCCATGGAGCCGGTGAGAATATTTAACTGCCCCTACCTGGACTGGACACTAATCCATGGCCATCGCTGGCCCCAGGCCTCTACTTAGGCACAAACCGTTTTTCTAAGACTCGCTTGGACAAAATTCGACCTTCAATATTCGTTTTGAAAAACGAAATCTCATAAATTTCAGAACTTCTATTATTTTCCATTTCTTCACGAAGTCGGAAAATGAAATTCGAACTTAATTTTCGCTTTTCATTTTCCGGCGTACCTTTTTTCAAAACGGTTTTACTTTTGTTTTCTTACAATTTGTAAAAATTAAGAACAAGAACAGGCAGAGAAAACGTAAAGATTTAAATAACTACCGCCCGATATCTATTATTCCGATTATAGCTAAAGTTTTTGAAAGAATTGTATATGACCAAGTTCATAGCTATTTAATTGAGAACAATGTTTTGTCGATCTATCAATCGGGCTTTCGTAGTCTTCACTCTACTGTAACTGCTTTGCTTGAAGCCATCAATAATTGGGGCTATAATATCGGTCGCGGTAGTATGAATGCAGTAGTCTTTCTTGATTTCAAAAAAGCCTTTGATACGGTTGACCACGGGATTTTGTTATCAAAATTTTAATTTTAACGGGTTTACGAACTAGGCTACAAGTAACTGCTTTAAGTCTTTCTTAAATCAACGCAATCAAAAGTATTTTGTGAATGGCCACTTATCTGGTGCCCAGTTTCTTAGATTCGGAATTTCTCAAGGGACCATCCTAGGACCGTTACTATTTCTAATTTATAAAAATGACTTGCCGAACAGTCTTGCGCATTCACATCCCCGTATGTACGCTGACGACACCCACCTAACATATTCAAGTAACAACGTAACAGACATCGAAAATCATATTAACGTGGATCTTGCAAATGTTAGCCGATGGCTTGTTGCCAATAAGCTGTCGTTAAATCAAACTAAAACTTATCCACATTTCAAATAACTCCTAATATAATGATTGATGGTGCTCTTTTTAAACAGGTGTTTTACACGAAATCTCTTGGTGTGCATATTGACGAGAATTTGTCTTGGAATATAGACATTCATGAAATAGCCAAAAAGATTGCGTCAGTCGTGTATTGGGGGATTGAAGCGTGTGAGAAAATTTGTACCTACCAAAACCTTGCATTCAATTTTCAACCCCTTAGTCCAACCGCACTTTAATTATTTCTGCGTTGTCTGGGATAATTGTAGCAAGACCCTTGCAACCAAACTTCAAAATCGAGCAGCAAGGGTTTTGACCTTTTCAAGCCATGATTCTGATGCCGACTGTGTCTTATCAGGAAGCTTGACTGGAAAAAGCTGGAAGACCAACGAAAAGCTCACACAGCAGTCATGGTCTATAAATCAATTAATGGTCTTGCTCCTGATTATATGTGCTCTCTATTTACTGACCGTGGTCACCGTCAAATTACTCTCTGAGAGACTGTGACAGCAAACTGGCTATTCCTAAGCCTCGTACAAACTTTCTTAAAAAAAGCTTTAGCTACAGAGATGCAGTGCTTTGGAATAGCCTTCCAGTCGGGTTGCGGCAGGCTGACTTACTTAATAGTTTTAAATTGTTTTTATTTTTCGGCCAATCTGAGCCTCATTGTTTTTATGATTTAATCTTATAAAAAAATTCGTGCCTTATATATAATCAGAGAAACAATGAGCTGGTGTTTTGTCCACCAGTAAATTGTTTATCTTTCCAGTTAATCACTGTTAGATTGCAGGTACAGCAAATCTGTACGTATATAACAAAGCACAACTCTTAAACGAAGTTCTCTTGTTATTTTAAAATGTATAGCTTGACAGCTTCAATAATTGCAAATTTTTCAGTTCTCTAAGCTAGACCGCGCTGTTATTACCAAATGTTTCAATAGCAAGAGGTTATCCAGCAAAGCATTATTAAATTATTGATGACATTTGTAATTGTTTACGGTGACTACACTAAAAAGAAGTTTAAACAATCAAGAATAGTATAGAGTATTTGGAGGTGTAGGGGGAACGATTAATGGTCAAAGATGGATTTCCAAAACTGGATAAACTTTTTGGCGTTATTGTTTTTCTTAAACTCTTGCGTAGGATGGCAGGACACAAATATAATAGGTAAAACTATTTTTTCCCTTAGAAATCACAACATTTTTGCCGTCAGAAATAGAACATTGACATAAGGGCGCTGTAATTGAAAAATCACACTTTTACCCGCAAAATTAAGGCAAAGGTGTTAGGTTTAACAATCATTTCAATAACTTTAATTAAAACAATATACCACGCTTGTTAGCAATACAAATGCACAAGATTAAAAAAGATTTAAACTATTATCACGGACATTTCAAATCGATTATAAAAATAAACTTACTCAAATTCTTGGTGCCTTCGATCGGTTGCAGTCTGGTAAACCCTAGATAACAAGTCTGAATCATTTCGGACGACAATACAAAAAAAGTTGCAGGTTTCCAAACTTATTTATCGAGTTTTTCACACAACAGCTTCAAAACATAAAATATGATTTGGGTTGTTTTTTTTTCAATAACGGTTAACACTTGGGAAAATGGATCAAGTTGTTGCGTTACAATCTCGCGAAAACTTTTCGTAAACGGCGGCGAGAGCTTTTTGTCACGCAGCTCTTGATAAAGAGGTATGTTATATATATAGATATAGATATATATATCTTTGAGAAAATACTTTCAAATCTATTCTTTTAAAAAAATGTGTCTACAACATCTTTCGAAGGTACTTGGAAAAACTTCTTCAGTTGTTTTCAATTTAACTCCTTCAGTGGTTTACTAAACGTCTACACTCTTCCTTTTATATTTGATTTGGCCAATTTCATACTACATATTCTTATAGATTAAGTATACTTTAATGAAAAAAGAGTGCATTAATTGATGTTGTAAAACTCATTGCCTGTTTAGTGCATAATCTGAATTGGTCGCAAGAACATTTTAAAAATGTATTTACTGCAATTGTAGCAAAATGTCTATTTTCAAAGACAATACTCAACAGAAAGAAAAGTAGGTAGTGATGGACTACATTCATTCAGCTACAACATTAAAATTCTTGCCTTTGGTGAGTAAAAGACCAAAGACCAAATGTTTCTTTCAGCGGTATATTTTAATTTTCATTACGACCGTCGTCTTGGGAACCTGTGTGACTCATATAGCTGGTTAAACGACTACTTGGGTAACCTGTGGTTTATACCAGAGCCCTGGTCAGAACCATGAGAAAATAAAGCTATCGCTGATATCAAAAGTTGCTACAAAAAGTAAACTTTTGCTTCTTCAATAACTTATTTCTCAAAGGAAATTTAATGTTGTCTCCTCTCCCGGTTTGTACTTCGTACATTGTAAAGACTAAAACGAAAAAGAAGATACTTCCGTCGTTTTGGTAGTTGTATCCCAACCGTGCAACATGTAATCAATGTAATATATTTGTTCAACTGTTAGTGCGCATTGAAATGTCACGTAATAATAAATTTCAACTTGTAATTACATTAACGATAACTATATACGTCTTTGTAGTGGACGATGCGAAGAAGCCGAAAAAGGCGGGTGAGTATAGGTTGCTAGAAATTTTCAAAGTTCTAATATCTTTTGGTAGTTAACAAGCATTGAGTTATAAAGCAATAAATGGAATTGAACAACTAACCGTGCTTGACTTTAATAGTACTAAAGTTGCTCCGGTTAGACTTTAGAATACCCCGACACTGCCTTTAATGACATGGTGATTCATTCTGCGCATTTCTCGTTCTATAAAAACAAATGCGCAGAATTACATTAACCACAGTGTCGGGGTATTCTTAAGTTGCTCCTAATCAGTTATTTAAACAACGGAATACGCACTTTTTGATAAGAACATAAAATTTTTCCGAGGATCATTGTTCTTGATTTTTATGGCAATTTGACGTGGACGTGGTTGGCACAGTTGGTAAGATCTCTGCCTTCCAACCACAAGGTCCCGAGTTCGATCCCGGCACTTTACCGAGATTTGAATCTTTGTGTGACTAAGTCAGCTTTCCATCCTCCCGGGGCAGGTAAATGAGTACCAGCGTCCGCTGGGAGCTAATCTGCGATGGATTAGTGTCCCGTCCAGGGGGAGTCAAAGACTCTCAGACTCTCATCCCCTTAACACTACAGAAACTGGAGATAAGCGCCGGCTCCATGGGCGACTGGGCTCGAAAGGATTTAGCTTTTGAGCTTCAAGTTGTTCTTAATTCTGTTTATCCGAGCTTTAATTGAAGAAAAAACATAATGAAAACAATCAAGGCATTGGAAAACGGGGCGCCTTTCTTTTTTGATAAATGTGAAACACCTCGACACATTCTCTTGTATGATATTGCGATAATTTATGACTTTTAGTGAAGTTTCTCTATCATAATTCAGAGTCTCAGCTTGAGGTTGTCCTTAAATTGTTCTTACATGTTGGTCATTTTGAGCTTCGTTGTTCTTCTAAAGTTGTTCTTGTAATAAAAACGTGTAAACACAGCTTTGCTGTATTTTTCCTCCCAAACTCAACAACCATTTTTCCCCACGCGCACGCGCGCAAAAGGAGAATGAAACAGTTTGTGATTATCCTTTCTAAACTTGTTTAGTGTAATCTTTAGCAACTTCAATAAGCTGCATGTATTTTATTTGAACTATATTACAACAAAAATATCAAGCTCAACAATTGTGCAAATATAAAATAAGAATAAAAAAAACTTTATAAGAAAATTTGAAAATGGGCGGCAAAAAGCCTGTGCGGCCAGCGAGATGAATGAAAAAACTGCGATTGGTTTTATTTATTTATTTTATCACTTTGACCATCATGATCATAAAACAAGTTACATATATCTAATACAAGATCACAATGAAGAACAATTTTGATGGTGGGGGTTGCACAAAAGACCCGGGGCTCTCATACTAAGTGCGCCCTAAAAATGAGACACTTAACACTAGAAAACCAGAATTCTGACTCGCAAAAAGCTTATTTAGTTTTAATGTTTTATATAAAAATGTTTTAAGATTGTTTCACCTATAGAAAAATTATACTCTATTCCTAAGGTGTAGCGTTGATTTGAAGCATGAACCCTAATAGACCTGCTTTATAAATGGCAGCTATTTTAATATTATTCTCTCTCCATTGAAATTAACTTGACTGCCTGATTTGGGGAGAAAATGTTTTTATCTTTCTTAACATTAGGAAGAAACTATAGTGGATTTAAAAATGCTCGCCGTTTATGGAACAGACAATGAGACATGCAAAGTCAAAACATAGGCGCTTGAAATTCACGCAACTAAATAATATCGTTCCATACGAGGACATAGCAGTGTTGATATGGTCTGAAATAACGAATCGAAAGGAAACTTGTTGTTAATGGTCTGAGATTTGGTTTAGGATTTAAATACCCACCCCCTTTCCCAAACAAAGTAAAAATTAGACAGCTCCTGTTCTCCCTCAAACAAAACTCAAAATTAAAGTATAATACTATTTGCCAATTCTTTGATTTTAGAATAATACTAAACTTATAATTTCGTTGTCAACCAAGCTATGATACAGAAGTTCAGACAGGAGCCCATAACGGAAAGGGGTGGACAGTGCGGTAGAACTTCCCGCACCCGAACCCTGCTTTCCCGCTTCCCGTACCTTTATCTCCCTCTTTCCGCCTTCTCCCGAATGCTCCCTCCTCCTCCTAATCATTTAGCTTCGCATTTTGTCCCACTTCCGGCACACTTAGAAATCCCGCTTCTCGCCCTTCCCTTTTCCTCTCCCGCTTCCCGTCCCCTCCCGCCCCCATTTCTCTCGGATTCTCGTCCCCCTGTACGTCCCCCCGACATAAGTAGGAGCGAGCAACTCCCACAACAGACCTATGTCACGGCGTTTTTACAAACTGTTTTAGTTTTAGATCGCTTTTAGCAGAAAGTTTCAATAGAAGTTTCAGTCCCGGAGAAAACAGACAATTCATACAATTTAGTAGTGACGTTAAGGCGTGTTTATACTAGAGACGCAAATGGAAGCGCAAACGCAAGGAGATTCACACCAGCGACGCGGGTGATGCAACCAGCGACGCGGGTGATGCAAGCTACGCAGGCGTCTGTGTCTACGTTTGCGTCATCCTCATTCACACTCGCAAATTTGAGAAGCAAGAGCAAACGCAACCGCAACGTGTGCGCAAAAAAAGGAAATTTACCTGTTTCTTGTGTCTGCGTCATGTTACATTCACACTTGTTTTTATTGCATCTACGTTTGCCCTTGTGTTTACTTCTCTAGTTTGAACACGCCTTTATTGATTAAGTATAGACGCATGTGATTGGTTTGAATTCGCAATAACTGAACTAAAAATATACTTTGGTTCGTAAAAACGCCGTGACACTAGAACATTGAAGTTGTTCGCTCCTACTTCAGGGCTCCTGGTTCAGACAGAGTTTTTGGTTCTAGATGTTTGTAGCCTCGCTCTCACGTTACTGCCAAGCCGCAAGATTATCAGGTAGATTTGGTCCAACTAGAAATTAACCATTGTGACGATTCAGTACCAGCACGTGCTGCAAGACTTTTATGGCTTCTCGGATTTTACGTGGGAAGTAACCCTGTTAATTATTCAGACTTTGAATTAAGTCCCAGTTAGGCCTATCCCGATTATGCTCGTAAAATGCTGGAAAGTTGCTCACTGGAATGCCAAAAAGTTGCTAAAAAATTACCAAAAATCCAAAAAGTTGCTACCAAAATTTCAAAAGTTCCTGCCTAAATTTCTTGCAATTTTTATATAAACGTTAACTGAAAGCTTTAATTTTCGTTCTTCACAATAATTGCTAACATCGGTCAAGAAAAATAGCTGGAAATTTAGCTTTAAACAGTTGCTCGCAATTTGTTTCCCATTGATTTAGGGATTTGAATACCTTGTGAAATGCAACATTGGCCGCTTACATTAAGTGAGACAATAGAAAACAGTTTTTTTTATTACACAAAAGAAAACCGTACGAGCGAACTGATGTTCAGTCAGAGGATATTATCTGTAAGTGAGGGAGTTTTGTTGGTCGGTCCAATTAAACCTGTTTACAACTACGAAAAAATAAAACAAAAAAAGGTTATGCATGTGTTCAACAGGTTGATAACATGATAAGCCTTCAAGAAATTCGCACGAATTGAGGTTTTCCACGAAATCGTTGACTTTTTCGTGCTTAATATATATGTACTATAAACCAATATTTTGCTCAAAAACTTCTCTAAAAGGCAAAACTTGCTCGAGGTTGCTAAAAACGCAAAAAGTTGCTCCAAACGCCAAAAGTTGCTCAAAAGTTGCCGAGCACAATCGGGATAGGCCTATTTTCCAAGGCCTAGGGGCCACGCGAACTTTACTTATATATGAGACGAAAGGCACGGGCACAAATCTTTTCAAGGTGCGGGACATAAAAATTTTGCCCGTTTGATAGTGGCTGTTCACATCAGTACAGTTTTTTGCTTAAGAGTGTTGAATTTCTTTGGTCAACTTATATCATTATTGCTATTCATTCCCTATTACCATTATTAATAAATATATTTTCAGAGATAAACACCTTAAGGCTTTGCGCAATACCGATTGATGAAGAAACATTTTTATTTGAAAAGGCTGTGGCGGGGATGAAACATATTTTGTGTGAGCTGTGGCAGGGCCAAACGTTTTTTTGTCATAATAACCGGATCGGGGCGCGCACTTAATTTAAATTTCAAAATGATTTTGCTCCGGCCTTGGATCATGGAGTACAGTTTTGCGTGGCCCTTTATGACAATTGTGCCGACCAAAAACAACTAAAAAAATCTTTTGAATAAATATCTAATTTAACGTAATTAGCGTACGAAAAGCGCAATATGATATCACGAAAGCGCTGAAGTAAGTGGTAAAATACTGTTTTAATTTTCTCTTTTACGCTTTTAACTTTTTAACCCTTTAAATCCCAGTTTTATTGTTAAGTTTTCCTAACTTGAGCTCATACTTTTCATTGAACAAGCTTGAGAGAATTTTGTTTTTAATCTTCATTATAGCTTGCTTTGCTTAATCAATTCTCATTTTCTCAATACTAAATATTTCATTTTGAATATGTTATGTAAGGAGAAGTTGGGTGCTGATAACCGATTGGGACTTAAAGGGTTAAGCTTGGACATTGAGATGTTTTTATAAACGCTACTATCATTTTATTTCTTTGAGGAATATTGTTCAGAGACAATTTCATCTTTTAGGTAGCATTAAAACAGGCGACCCAGTATAAACTGTCTGCATTATCTTTCCTTTTAACTCTATTTAGCTATGTACATGTTAACGATGGTCCACATCATGGACTGCATGATGGAATACTATCGTAGCAAAATGGCAACTAAAAAGTAAAAAAATACTTTTACAACAATTTCCGAAGTTGAACTTCAAAGTTAGTTTCCTTATATCATTTTTCAAAGTTGATTAATTAATTTCCAGTTGTTTCGAATTGATATTTCTTTCAAAAATAAAAGATGAAAAAGAAAAAATATATTTCTTGCCAATTATCTATAATTAATATTTATTCTACGTTGGCTTTAATATCAAGAATTTTGTTTATTTTTGTTTAAATTTTACTTGAATTTATTTTGACATATTTTAGAGTAGATTTTATAAATTGGCAACAAAATAATAAATGTCACTCGCATTTTGCTGAGAACAATTGGCCACAATGCCCGACCATGAGCTCATACCATAGGACGCAGCAGTTTGTTACGCCTGTCTTCCTTAACCTTACTTGTCAAGTTCTTGATGTCAGTTTACATGTGGCCTGAATTTTGTCCATTTCAATTTGACTGTGAGGGTTTTTCTCCGGGTATTCCGGTTTTCCTCTCTCAGCAAATTAATTCGATTTTTAGTCCAAGATTTGAGCCGTCGAGCGATTTTAAAAACATTAGCTTTTCCCTAGCAAGAGTGTCAGAGCCATTCATATTTCATTCGCAATTGACGTTTAAAAAGTATTCATTTTAATATTTTATTACGAAAATGATCAAACATTCTTTTATCAAAAGGGCACCAATGTCAAACAATGAAGTCATTTGATTTTCAGCCGGTTTCAAATTTTTTTGCCCTTACGTCAACTGATGGCTTTATTAAGAACAACTGCAATCGGTTGCTCAAAGTTACTTTAGAATTCAACTGGATTACATAACTGCGCGTACATTAGTACAAGCAACGACGTTATTTCACCGAGCAGTGTTTGAAATAATGGTCTGAAGGTATGAGTTAAAAAATGAAACTGAATTGCTTTTCGTGTTCCTTTATTCTCAATAATGTATAACTTTTTTTCAGTTTGTTCTGAAAGTCGCCTCCACTCTAACAATGGTGTTTCCACAGTCGTCGGTACGATACAAATTAGTTAGTTTTTAATGTTTAGTAACTTTTTTATTTAAGCAATGTGGATAAAAAAGAAACACTAAAGTATTTAAATTATAGTAAAAACCCAAAACTAAGAACCAAAATATTGAAATGAAGAACCAGCTAGCTTAAAATTGGTTATTTATACCCCCTATAAACAAGAACCTATTAAGCCTGAGAAATTTAAACCAGGTTCTTGTTTTCTAAAATCATATACTAGTATATTGCAGCTTCATTGCAAGAGTCATATTAAAAGGAAAAAAAAGCAGATCGCCATTGCAGGAAAACCGTTTTTTTAAAAAAAATTGAGTACCAGATACCTAGACTTACAAAGTATAGTTAACAGTTATTCTTCGAGGACGCGCCGGATATGAGCTGATATATATAACCAACGAGGCCGTAGGCCGAGTTGGT
>JAOTRI020098317.1:0-14532 GCA_028564885.2 Zoanthus sanctaehelenae | reverse complement strand
CGTGTTCTCCCAACATCCCGCGTGGTTTATTATGCCGGTAAACCCATAGAAAGTATCGTTTATTGCTTAAATATAATACAATATAATACAATATAATATAATCTAAATATAATATAAAATAATATAACAATACAATATAATATAATATAAATCGTATATTACGACCACGTTCACTGAATCAGAAGTTGCAGTCGGAGCAAGAGAGTTTCTTTTCAAATAATTCACTTAACTTTAGTGATTCAGACATAATCGGAGCGAGTGAGTTCCTAGTCTATAATATACACACCCTCAGTGACTGAGATAATATATTTGGAGCGGGTGAGTTCCTATTCTATGATTTACCTTTATTAATTCAAATTTGTTTAAAACTTTTGCAACTTCGTCTTTCAGAGCGCTTCCGATTGCACATTCAGGTACTTCAAAACCCTAAAAAAGCCAATTGAACAAACACTAACTTTATCTTTTGTAAAATTTGTTTTACATGCAAACAAGCTTGAACTCGTTAAAACAATTATTCCTAAGTTTCTTGAATTCTGGAGATATTTACTATGATGGGAACTTATACACTAACATTGAATGGAGACTTAAAATTGCTACGTAAAAGAAAGACCAGTCACACGACTCACAAAAATATTTCACTTTAATCTTTGACATTTAAAAATTAATTTGTATTAAGGGAAACAAATAGTTTTAGCTATGATAAAATTTTACCATCTGAATAATATTTAAAGATTCCATTCTAATGCCATTTTTTTGTTCTATTTCTCTCTAAACGTCAATACAACTGTATATTGAATACCAGCATTTTCACTGCCGATAAATTGTATGTAGACAAACCTGATTGTCAAATACTTCTTCCTGTGCCATTAACACAAGGCAAGCACTATATGGTACTGGATTCCCAACAACTTCTCTGGCAAAGTTAGTGAAAACTCGTACAAGCTCTTGTTCAACACACAGCTTAAGCTTTTCCTGAAATAAGCGCAAAAACCGAAGGATTAAAAGTTGGTTATTTAGAAAGTAAAATACTAAACAACTGCTGTGCAGAAATCGTGAAGACTAATGAACTTTACTTAGGGGGAAACGTACAAGAGTGTAAAGCTTTCTCAGCAACTGAGACATGAGGCCAAGGCTGTTAGGAGCAGATCATTTGTAGTGAGTTCATCAACGTTACTTTAGAAGATCATGTACCATTCTTACCAACAGAGCTATAAAGCCACAGCTGTTTGGGAGAGGGTCAGTTTTAGTGGATCCAACAACGTCACTTTGTGGTAAACGAGACTATGCAGCATTCTTACTAAATGAACTATGAAGCCTCAGCTGTTCAAAGCATGTCGGTTTTAAAGAACCAATCAAATTCTTTTTCAAGTGAACAAGATTATGTAGCATTCTTAGAAACTGAGCAATAAAGCTCAGAGCAGGTCAGTTTTAGCGTTTTAGTGGATCCAACGTTACTTTAGGGTAAAGGAGACTATGTGACATTCTTATCAACTGAGCTATGAAGCCGCAGTTGTTGAAAGCAGGTCAGTTTTAGTGAATCCATCAACGTTACGTGAACGAGGTTATGTAGCGTTCTTAATAGCTGAGCTGTGAAGGCACAGCTGTTGGGAGCGGATCAGTTTTGATGGGTTCATTAACATCACTTTAGGGTGAACGAGATTATGTAGCATTCTTCTATCATCATTTGGTAACTGAACAGGTCAATTCTATGGGATCCATACTTTTCACAAGTATAGCTTGTTTATAATGAATCTTGTACATCTAATGCAGGATTCAAAACTGATAACTGATATACTATATATGAAAGATATTACTGTTAATTATCCAAGCTATACTTTTCCTTCTAAAAAGATTATCAAAATGAAAAAATTTAAGAGAACATTTGACTTACTTTTTCAACTTGTTGACGAGTTCTAAGATCATCTAATCGCGACTTCTCAGTGGTCCTTTCTGATTGCAAATTATCACTCTCCTAAAACAGAGATCATTGCAAATGTCTATCAGTATATTCGTCAGTTTTTTAAAAGTTTCACTGGCAAATGAACTATTCATCGTGAAATATCTGTAAAAGTATATCAGATATTTCAGTAACGAGATCCACACTAGAAATAAAGTTTCATGTCAACAAGCCGCAAATTCTTTCTAACGAATTTTGAAGTGAATTTTAATGAAAATGAGACATACTCGAAAAATGTGAATTATATCATTATATCGCTTGTCAGATGTCTTTATGCAGCTCAACATCAAACTTCGTTTTTCGGTTTTATGTCGGTGAAGTTACGCCTCAGTATTAATCACAGCCAGAGCATTGTATTGTCTTTAATCAAGACAATTTACTCAAAATGATTTAGTTGAGCTAGTCCCAGGGTTTTCATTAACGCAAAATATTGCGTATTTTACGCAAAAAAAAAGTTTGGGGCGCAAAAAATGAAATGTAATGCGTCCCTGGGACACAGGAGATTGACAGGACATTACGGTGTAAAAAAAGAAATTTTGTTTGAACAGGGAAAGTAATCCTCTCTTTAATGCAAAAGAAAAAGAAATATCAGTCTAAATAGTGCGTTTTGCATTTTGGATGTCAAAAGACAGATACGTTTAAACAAAAATGATGGAAATACCAAGCAGAAACTCCTTTTTTGGTCACAACAAGAACACTAGATCCAAGGCACGAGCAATCATGAAAGAGGAACACTGGAACCAAGATAAAACACGTGATGAGATCAAAATGCGGCTGGTGGGACCTCTTATAGTTTGTTTGGGACCCCTAATTAAAAACTGAAGGGGTCCCTGGGACTGCTGTAGAAAATTTCTACTGAAAACCCTGCAGTCCTAATCTATGTTGCCGCAATGTGAACAACTAAGGCAAACTAAAACTTTGTCAAACAAAAGAAAATGGTGAAGCTGAATTTTCCTTGAGGTTAAGAAAAAACGAACATCAAAAAAGCCTTTGTAATGTAACAAATGAAAGCAGCTTCGAAAACTCCTTGGACTTTTCGTTCAGACATTTAGAGTTTCTACTGGTATTCTACTGTGTTCTTGATGACATCTAAACACACGATGTCTACTTAGCTTAACAGTATTAAAACAGCTGACTTTGAGTTTTAAATACTTTGATAAAAAGTTTGCACATTTTACTCACAATAATTCTTAAGTAAATTAATCTCTTGTTTGTGAACAGAGAACTTAGCGGTGTCTTAGCGTCACGTCCTCCACCCTTTCTATGTTCTGTGTTATTCTATGCTGATTAAGCATGCACTTTAGCAAGACTGTGATTTAAGACTTAGCAAACACTAACAACAAAGTCCAATTAATACTTAGACAGCTTGTGAAGCCCAAGTAAAAGCACCCCCTGCTAGTGCAACATTGCACAGTAAAAAACATGATTTGGTTTTGAATGTGTAAAATTATGAATGGTTATATGCCACACAGATAGAGTAGTTCTTGGAAATGCAGTATTCAATTTGAGAATCAAACTCATTAACTACTATATATATGTACAAATGATGGCCAATCCTAAATTATTGCCTGCCTTAAAGCAACTCACTAATATCTGATACTTTTTTGGCTGAAAACGTTACAGAATTTTAATCAAAAAGTCAAAATATATCTTTAGTTAGCAGTTAATTGTAGTTAGTGACCACATTTTATTTATATACCAATGTAAACATTATCCATGTATGATGATTTATCTTACCCTGAGTTGGTTATGTAAACCATAGGACTTTGTGTGTAATGAGAATTCTTCAAAGCTTGGAACATGAACTGGTAAAGTAGAAATCTGATAACGATGTTTTGCAATTGCTCTTCTCCAAGATGGTACTTTCACGTGCTTTGAGCACAAGTCGTACGTTGGGATCTTGGTATGAACAGCACATGGAGTTGGTGTCTTGTTTCGACTGACTGATGGGGTGGGTATCTTGGTATGATCGATAGAGGAAATCTCAGATGGAGTGGAGGTCTTGGTTTGACTAGAAGACAAAACAGTTGTCTGGCTTACAAGTGGCGCAGGCGTCCCAGTAGCTGCTAGAGCAAGTGCATTAGTTTGATTAGCAGAAGGAACTGGTACTTGACTGGCAGATGAAGTGAGTTTTTCAGTTTGACTGGGCCACAGAGTTGGTGTCTGACTAGTTAATGTTACGTTTGAGGAGGTCAGTGTTCTACATTTGGTGTTTTCGTCTCCTTGCTGCATTAACGTAACAGAACCCTTGTTGTCGTTATAGTATGAAGGAATACTGTCACTGCTTGGGTTAAAATTTTCTGAAATTTTCTTTTTTATATTCGATTTGACACTCTGCTCCAAATTAACACTGGATCTTTGTACTGCTGATTGTCTTCTCTTTCTCGGAGAGACTATCTTTGGCTTTATAGAATCTAATTCATTTCTCTTCGAAGAATTAGTTAACCCACATCTTTCACTCACTTTTACTTCCTTTGATTTCAATTCGATGTCTTCTTCACATTGCTCTATATAGCTTTCAGGCAGATCTGTCACGTTTTTTGACAAAGTACTTGTATCAATGCCATTTCTATTCTCTTCTGCACCCATAGAATTATCAATATATCTTCCATTACATCCTTCAGATTCCTTTATTTTTGGAGAATTACCAAGAGAGGAAACGGATATTTTGTCCTCTTTGTTAGATAATATAGACGTTGGTGAAACAACACTTCTGCTGTACTTTGCAAAATTATTTTCATCATTTTCTTGGTCGCTGTCAAGGAAAAGGACTTCTTTACATTCGAGATATGATGACATTTCTGCAGCGGCATTGGTTAGACATTGATTTAACTTGCTGAGAGATACACAATCATCGGCTGAATCAACATCTTTATATTTAGACTTATTTTTTCGCTCGTTGTTAAATTTGGATGATTCTGATTTACAACTCAACAACTGCTTTATTGGCTGATTGGATGGATTTTCTTTTATTATCTCTTGTGCAGATGACATAAATTTATCTGGTGGCTCGGCTTCCTGATTGTGCTCCACTGACTGCCCAAAATCTTCTTGCAGTTCTTTCATAAAAGGAATCGCAACACAATCTGTTGTTTCTCTAACGTCCAGCAATTCGTTGACAGATTTCTCTCCTCCAGGCAATCTAGAAAATGGTAAGTTATTTTTTCTGTCTGATTTTGGAGAGCAATCTTCAGCATCTAACTCAGAGGAGGAACATAGTTGTTCATTTGAATGTGCACGAGCTGACAATGCAGCACAAGATCTGTTGTTGATTCCAAACACGTTTTTGGCCTCTGCAGAACTAGCAAGATCAATTGCCCTTTGACCAGTGGCTGTTCTCAACTGCGGATTAGCACCATGTTGTAGAAGAAACTCGATGACCTGTTAAGTAGAAAATAATGCTAATGATTTGCACAACCCTTACACAATCACTTCTATCAAATCAGGGGCGGATACAGGGGGTGAATTTTCACCCCCCTTTTCCCCAATTTTTCGGTACATTCTTTGTACTTGCTACCCTTTTCCTTGAGTCACTGGTAAATTCTTTGTATTATTCACCCCCCTTCTAGAATTTCTGGATCCGCCACTGCAAATGTTAACTTTTTGTCTAAGCAACTGATACATTACATATCGTAGGGATATAGTCTGATTATCCAATTTTTTGAGTGGCGTTTATTTACCAGTATCAAGGTGTGAAGTAACGATCCACTAAATTCATCAGACCAAAAATTATGGGGTTACATTCCTTAAAATGCAGGCTATATTGTTTCAAGTCTTATGGTAAGGCCTTGTTTAACCCAAAAAACTCAAAAAGATTAATCATCTTTTCAGACAAAGGTTTATTGTTGATATTTCCGAGATTAATCAGAATTTTCAATAACATAACCCAAAATAATCATTTTCCACCAGTATGAAACTAGTAAACATTTAAACATTCAAGGAAGGCAGCAACTCTGCAAATTACCAACTACTGACATAGGAGGTAATTATAGAAAGTGACAATGCTGGGCTATACAGTCCAATTCAAGAAAATACTAACTGCATTCTGTAAGTAACAAAAAATAATCTTAGGAAGTACAATTAAAGGCAAACTATCAAACTTCGACAGCTTTTATACATTATGCAGATGTGTATCCCAATGAAATACAAAGTATATAAAATGTTTTTTAATAATAAATCTTCCTAAACATTTTCACATTGTCCAAATATCCAACAGTGTTTTAGATGTTTATTTTAATAGTTTGGAGCTAAAGATCTTCTGTTGCAAAGGCCCACATGTGTTTGGCAATTAAAACGGAATCTTTGTATCTGACAGCCAACACAACACTACTATAACCAAACTTTGCATTAATGTGTTTGGTCTGATCTGACAATAGTTGAGGGACAGAGTATAAAATCTTAAGATCCTTCTCTGTTTGCATAAACTACAGTTGAAACATTGCAAGGGCTTAACATAAACTTACTCAAGACATTATTATAATATTTTGTTTTACTATTTTGGAGGTTCATAAACAAGATTTTCAAGCAATTTCCCAGATATTTTTATTTCTTCTAAAATTTATATCAATTTATTGGCGGATCCAGAAATTCTAGAAGGGGGGTAATAATACAAAGAATTTACCAGTCGCTCTAGGAGAAGAAGGGTGGCAAGTACAAAGAATGTACCAGAAAATTGAAGAAAAGGGGGGGTTAAAATTCACCCAATTCACCCCCCTGTATCTGCCCCTGCTATTAATTAAAAATTTATGTTAATTTATATTGCACATAACATAATCATAAGAGGAAGATCTTATTTCACCTGAACATGGTCATTAATAATGGAATCGTGCAGTGGAGTGAATTCATCAAGGCCTGGGCTATTAACACTAGCCCCTGCATTAACAAGTTCCTTAGCCACCAGAAGATGGCCACGGTTACAAGCCTCGTGTAGTGGGGTCCAACCTGGAAAGATATTTAGCAATGGCAAAGTCAAAACCCATTTTGACCACTGATTTAAATAAGTGAAAAAATATTCATTTCATAAAAACTGTAACTACATGATTCAAACGAATATGTTTCTATTGTTGTATATTATAGTGCCTAAAATAAACAGATCTGATGTATTGAACTTAATTTGAGCTACACAAGGCCTCTCACTGAGAATAAGAGTAGGCAAGCAGTAAATCGTACACCTTACAACTAGTCAGGTGTGCAATGTTAAGCAACCTTTAAATTATAAGCATCTACTAGTGTGATCATAAGCAACTCAGGTGTGTGACATTGGATTCCCCAGGAACTTGAGGTGTGTGCCGAAAAGTGTGTGTGTGATTGAATGCCTTTTCAGTGAGAGGTGTGCAAAACCACAAATTAGAGTTACCTGCATAATCTTTACCATTGACATTTGCTCCTGCTTTTATAAGAGATATGACTTCATTGACATCTCCTTTAATGGCAGCAACATGAAGTGGTGTTTCTCCTCTCTCATTTTTCTTATGAAGCCGTAGTTTTATGTTTTCTTTACCACTTTCCTTTCTTTTAATTTTTGTATAGTTTTCATTTTCACAATCACTGCAATTTTCATCATTCTTTGCCTGCTGAGCTGTCACTTCCAGCAGATACTGAAGCTGCTGCCGCTCAGTTAGTGGAAAATGAGAAACCCCACCAGTAATGGTTGGATGAGTTAACCCTCCTGACAACTTCTTTGGGAAGCCTGCAGTTGAACCCCCCTGTTTCCTGTCTGATATTGCAAAAACGAATTTAGTCTAAATTTCAATAAAAACCACTTAAGGCAAAGACTGTAAGAACATTCCTTCTGTGATGGTGCACCTTCAAATTACTGTTAAGGGTAATTAGTCTAAGGATGTTTTCTCACAACTTTAAACGATAAGCTTTTAAGTTTTAATTTTCACAAATTGTAACATGTACCAGGTTCATAACTAAACATGCACAAGAGATAGTAAGAAAACATTGAACACTAAACCACTATTCACAAACTTTAGCTGAATCAAAAAGTGCGAAAAGTGGGATAATGTTCACACAAGTACTGACTGTAAATCTGTATAATTTTGTTTTTATCATAATGTAACTTAGATAATTTATGTAATATAAATATCCAAGGTATATTTTAACCATTAATTTCAAGTTGGCAGGTCAAAAACAACAAACATAACGATCAATTTTCAGAATATTGTCACTTTTCCAAGCAATACCCTAAATTGTTATTTTGGGGCAACAGATTTCTCAATTTTTCATGGAAACTGCAAGGCTCCAGACCCCTTACTGCTGTAGTCTTTTGACTAAATTTTCATCACAGATGCCTACTGTATTTTTTTCGCCAGTAACCTACCTTCAGTTGGAACAATTTGAAAGCCCTGTAAATGGTCATTATAAATACTTACTCACCAGTCTGAAGAAAAAGTTTTCTTTTTGATCCTGGTTTGACAGCAAAAGAGTTTTTCTTATTTAATAAATCCTACGAAAAACAAAACATTTTTTATAGCATAAACGTTTAGTTTTAAAACACTCTCAAAACTACTTTTTCAACAAATACTGTATCTAGTAGAATCGCATAGCCTAACAGTGAAGTCGCACTCTGATAGGCTATTGAAGAGAGGGTATTTAGCGTGGAGTCGCACTTGTGCATGAAGCGATATTGTTGACATGATTTGCAAGCAAAAACTTTTGCTATCGTGCAAACAAAATGCAACTCATGTTGCAAAAATATCACCTTTGAAATGAACAAATTTATTGAAAGAATGTCTGCCAAATTTTGAATTGAACATGGGCAACTCATGGACAATGAGTTGGAATTGTACATTAGTAGTTTATTCATTATGCGACTTCACCGTTAGCTATGCAATTCAAGAAAAATTCACTGCCTGACAAGTGAATTCCATGTTAAATTTCATTTGAAAAACCAATATCACACTCTTCGCATGAAATTTAACATGGAACTCACTTGTCAGGCAGTGAATTTTTCTATAATATAATTCATAGCATTGTTATGGTAAAACCTAAAATATTTTAAATGACTAAGAAAAAGGAAATCGTTAAATTATTCATTCAACTCCTTACGTTTATAGTAAAATGTTTACCTTGCAAGGTGTATCTGGTTTTTCAGCCTCATTTTTCCTATTTTCTTGCAAGTTTTCTGGTGTGATGTGGTTCTCAACATGATGCAGATCTGAAGTTCCATTTGGGGTAGCTGCGGAAACTGCATTTTTTTGTCCATTTCCTTTGCACTCAATGTCAGCCAAACTCATTTTTCAAAAAAAGAACAACCTGCATGAGGTCAAATATTTAAACTTTTAAGAAAAAAACTACATTTTGCGAGGACTCTGATTAGCTGAGAACTGTTAACAACAGCAATTTCAATAAATTATGAACCAAAGTGCACATTGGCACCAATCTGCTTCCAGGGAAAATCAATGATTCTAATCTGCTACAGATAATGGTGACATGGGCTGTTTTGAAGGGCAACTTGGCTCGTTACTAGGATTGGGCTTGGCTTTTATAATTTAGTAATACCCGGTTAACATGAAACCAGTTAAAAACTATAAAAAGAAAGAATAATTAGTGAAATTTTGGATATTAGTCCTACATTGGAGTAAAATGCCAAAACAACAGTAAGTATTCTTTCTTTTTAAGGTGTATAATTTATTTAATTATTACTAAAAATGCAACCCAGCTTCGAGCACTTTGCTGAACAAGTGAACACGTTAAATTTATCTTAGAATATTAAATTATTACTAAATTGTTTTTTAGAGTCACTGATGCAGCTCATACTAGTTTACTGCTAGTTATAGTTTTCTCTCTTTGCTTTCACAGTAACACATTGTTAAATTATATTACTGAGTGGCTTAAAACTGTTCAAAATTTATTGAACTGCCTGAAATTTGCAAATGACACTTGTCATAAGGCAAAACTTACTCTTAGCAAGTAGGGGATTGAAAAATCTTCTAAAAGCTATTAGGCAAGTTGGAGAACAAATTAGAAAAGCTGAAAACAATTCTATAAACTGCCACGAGAGGCATATCTAATCTAAAATGAAAACATTTCAGTGTTTACTATTACATGTCTCAAAAATGTAGGTAGGTAGGTTGGACTAATGCAATTTTTCTGAAAAAAATTTTTTTTGCCAGAACTGCCTTTTATAACTGAACTGGTAAACGTATGTTTGCATATGTATGCATAGGGCACTGAAAGTCTATAAAAAACTTGTTTCCAAATTTTATTACTTTCAAAAACAAAATATTAGTTTATCATTTACTATGAAAATGGACTGAAAAATAAAAGCTGTTTATGAAAAACGACACAAATATAAAACACTACAAACAACAAAAAATAGGGTTAATGAACAAAAATTTGGGGTGGCTAATATAAACCCAAAACACACAATGTCATATTTTTTATGGGAGCAGGAATTATCCAAAATCATTGGAACTTCAACAATAAAAAACCATAAAATCTTTACTTTTTAAAGTATTTATGATAGTTTTACCTTTTTATTTGCATAAATAAAAATTTTAGTTTAGTTTGAAAATTATGCTTTGTTCACAGTTGGTGTCCAGGCAAGTGGTGCCAGAGTACGATTTTTCCTGGGCACCAATGTGAACACACTAGATTTTCTTGTACCCACATGTGTATAATTTGGGCATGGAACCCTTGTCAGAAGACAGAACCATTTTGTGCCTGGTCTCAAGCACTAGTGCCCAGCATAGCCTTAGATTACCTTGAATGATTGGGCATGATGTGCCTTGCGGCTTGGCTCAAAGTCTAAGTGTCCAGGAAATAATAATGAATATTTGTAGAACTACATTTGACAATAAATGGAACATTGCTTCCTAACATCTCAAAACAACCATTCGGTGTATTGTTTGTCGTACTTATATGTTTTCATATCTATATTCCAGTTGAAAAATCTGAATTTAATAACGTAATTTGATATTCTAACTGACCATGCATTCTGCAGTAAAACAGGTCTAGAACGCATCGTGGCCAGAGAACTTCAAGTAAAATTAATCACTGCAGCACCAATTGTTGTTAAAGAAATAGAAACAGATTTTAAATATCTTTCCAGAAGTAAGAAAATAAAATTGGTTTAACCAGCTCCAAATAAACTGCGACTACTTAGAGTTTTCCAACTCAAGCAAGAATTGGACGTGATAGCAATCGAACAAACAATTAAAATTTTGGCTGAATTACATTAATGCGAAATATTTTTGGCAAAAAACAGCTCACTTACCGCATTAACAAATCTTTCAATTTTAATATACGCGAACGATACCAACGCGACGCGACACCATCTTTGTTACCAAAGCTGTGAAGGTCTAATCAGAATTCCCGCCAAAGTTTATAACATCCGGGATCTGTAAAGTGTGCTCTTGCGAAGAAACATTTGAAAACAGTAAATTTTTTTTTTTTTAGTAATAAATTTTTCTTGTAGCACCGTTATTAGAAATATATTTAAGTTCCAAAACTCTTGTTAACTGATACACAATGCTTTTTATAAAAGGAAAATTCTGACTCAACAAAATATTCGAAATAACTTCGCAAATAATTCGGAATAGTTCGGGGAAATTAGTTCGGGGTGTAATACCGACCAGTCCCAGTCCACCTGTTCGAATTCAAAGCGTACGTTGTCCAGGGAAACAAAATGGCGGTTGTTTCCTCAAAGAAATAATCGAAATATTCATGGAGAGTTGTGTGTCAAGTGCTCCTCCATTTTAAAAAAACTTTATAATCATTTCATTTTGATATGTTGTAGACTATTGACACAAGAGTTTTAATTGAACGAGTTATTTTAAGATGTCTGACACATCTCAAAGTCAAATGTCTCATCGATCGGAGACAACAGATTCTTCATCTTTAGGCTCACGTCGAACAATGAGTCCGTCAGAAGAGTCAGAAAGTGTTTTGAGTCGTGCAGCAACAAATATGGCGAAATCTCCAGAACCTAGTGCACCTTCGACTAAACAACAACCGCCACGCCGCAGAGGCGCCAGAGGTGAAAAAATAGTATTTTTATTCTGACATAACATATAGAAAACTATAGAAAGCTTAATTTCCAAACGCTGATATTCTATTTCTTTTTTCGGTAAACATTTAAAAAACATCCTTTTTTTTATAAAGTTGTTTTTAGTCTGCGGATTGGCGGATTCGGCCCAAAATTTTGTTCGGATTGCGGATTTCAACAATAATTTCAGCGGATTTGCAGATCCAACGTAACTAATGGATTCGGATTTGGAAAAAATCTTGTGCGGATTACTGATTCAAAGCATAATTCTAGCCAAACTGCAGATCTCTCAATGGGCGACAAGCTACGCAAGTCCATTTATGTTGCACCATTTGCGGATTCGGATTTGGCTTTAAAAAACTCCGGATCAACAGATTGACCCTGCCACTATTGGTCTCGAATTAACCGTGCAATTATTTTTAAAGAGAATGACAAATGCACAGGAATAAATTATCAATCATGGCAGGGTATTCTGCACCAAGAATGTCCGCCCAATCGCTATATCCCTCTACTAAAATTTAGTGAAGCTTCAAGAGGTCAATATTTTTTAATGAAAGTTGCAATGCAGAATGGTTGCTGTATGTACTTTATGATTATTATTATTATTATTATTATTATTATCATTATTATATTATTATATTATTGTTATTCAGTCATTGGATTGACATCCTGCTGCTGAACAGTAACTGTTTTGCTATTTTGGCACAACTATAGCATACCCTACATCTGTCGTCAATGACGTGATGATAAAATTCTGCACATTTGACAATCTCTTAAAACAAATGCTCTGAATTACATTAACTACAGTGGCAGGGTTTTCTATAATTGTTCTGTGAAAGTTGCTAGTGCTGAGAAAATCAATAAGTGAGCTAAATGTTTCATTTGCTTGCTTAGCCCCAGAACTTCCTGTATTTGAAAGAAAAAACTGGCTAATACATCTTCACTACATCAGGAAGGATTTTGATGCTTGCAAGGTACAGTCTAGGGACAAGGACAAAACATGGACCATGAGTCTATGAATTCCCTTTTTGGACCAGGTCCGTGGACACTTTAATAGAGCAGGTCCATGAACCACTTGTATGGACCCCCTGCTTTTTACCTAAGAAATGAAAGGATAATAATACTGATAAAGAGAATGAATAAGAAATAAATCACAATTATTAAATTTTCAACCTCGAATATTACGTTTCAAGCGTTCTGATTGGTTCACTCAATCTCGGTTATCAGCTCATATACCAAATTACAATATATAATGGAAACTAACAAAAAAATCTTCCTTATTGATTTAATTATTAAAAGTGTTTTGCTATTTTCAAGTATCGAAGGGTTCAGAAAACTCATGAAATTTAATAAAACAAATATTCCATTTGCGCTTGTTGGATATGAGCTGATTATAGCCAACTCGGCGCTATGCTCCTCGTTGGCTATTTACCATCTCATATCCAATGCATGCTGGAATAATTGTTAATTAATCTCAATGCAATTGAGTCTGCTCCACATACCTAACTTTACTCTCTAGTACAACTACAAGTGGTCCAGAGAGGGGGTCCATTGACTCCTAATCTATGTTTTGTCCTTGCCTACAGTGTAGGGTGAAGCTAAATTTTTTTACAAGAAAATTAATGTATAAAATAAGAGTATATTTTTATTCCTGACCAATGTACCTATGACCGCTGTTTTGAAGCTCAGATTGTATTGAAAGATAAAAGATAAGAACTACATCAGTCTGTATACTTACAGTTTTCACTTTTTCATAAAACAAACCTGTTTTTAAAAAAAATTTATTCAATACCATATTATTAACCTGGAAAAAAACGGGCCAAGATCCGGTGAAGAGAGTGATAAGCAGTAGGAAGTGGGTCCTGGATCGGGCACATATTAAGGAAGCCAAAAGACAGCAAGCACTGCATTGAAACCCTTTGGGGAAATGAAATTGTGGATGGATCGGGCACGTATTAAGGAAACCAAAAGACAACATCACAAAGCAAGCACTGCATTGAAACCCTTTGGGGAAATGAAATTGTGGATGGATCGGGCACGTGTTAAGGAAGCCGAAAGACAACATCACAAAGCAAGCACTGCATTGAAACCCTTTGGGGAAATGAAATTGTGGATGGATCGGGCATGAATTAAGGAAGCCGAAAGACAGCATCACAAAGCAAGCACTGCATTGGAACCCTTCGGGGAAATGAAATCGTGGCAGACCAAAACACACTTAGAGAAGGGAAATGGAGGCCGAAATAGCAGTCAATGGATACAACTTCAACAGTTTGGAAAAGCTGGCCCAGAATCGTGTTCGATGGAGACGTAAGGATGAAGCAGGAATACAGATCCAAACAAATCCAAAAGTCAGTAGTTCAAACCTTGGTGTATTCCAAATTAAAAAAGAAAATAGTGTTGAAGACATAAGATGGTAAGACCAAGAAGAGAAAAAAAGGGAAAAAAAAAGATAAAAGAAAAAATAGAATTTAAAAAGAAGAAATAAGTAGGTTGGTAGGTGGGTGGGGGGAGTGAGAGGAATTTAGGGCAGTATAAGGGCAGCATTACGCAGCTTATTTAGGCAGCATTTAGGCAGCGTTTG
>JAOTRI020098306.1:0-14533 GCA_028564885.2 Zoanthus sanctaehelenae | reverse complement strand
GCCCCTGGCTGCCGCTATACGGACCATGCGTGACCTCGGAGCACAGCGTCAAAGAGGGAGGAAAACCGGAGTACCCGTAGAAAAACCCTCGGAGTCAGAAAGAGATAAACAAATCTGCGCCCACATAAGGACCCCGGGAGTCGATCCCGGGTCGTAGAGGTGGGAAGCGGGAGTGATCATCACTACGCCAACTTGACTCCCTGACAAAGGATTGTACACGGGTTTTGCTGATACATTTTTTCAATAATTCAGGTCATCGTATAAATAAAAAAACAATATGAATGTTTTGCAACAACGGTTTCTACGGTTTTATCTACTACCAATTGAGAATTACATGAGGGAAGGAAATCTATACGAAAAGCAAAAAAAAGGTGAAGGGTGCCGGAGTTACAGCCCAGAGCTGTTATAAAGCTTTCTCACGAAATCACAGACGTGTTTAAAACAATGACTAAACCTTAAGCGTTAAAGAGTAATTACAGAGTGAGTAGAGTGCAGACATTTTAGATGCTTGCTATAGATACCTGTGAGTTTCTCATTGACGACAATTGGTTAGAATCCCGTTAAAAATGTGAGTACAGAACTCCAATAGCATTGAGTGGATGGGCCACCTGTTACGCTCTTTTAGTTTTAGTTTTTTCTGCCCTTTTCTAGTCAGACATGGACAAATTTATTATATTTTTTTACTCTTTAAAAAACTCTGAAAATAAAATTTATGAACAGTCTTCTTAAAAATAAAATGTTTTGAAAACTTTATAAGTTCAGTTTTAGTTATAGAGCTATAGAGTGCGAAACTCCGATTAAAAAACAGTTGATTCATCTTCAACCAACTTAAAACACGAGACGTCCGTTAACCTTTAACTGGTTTATCCGAGTAGCGTCCCAACCAACTATAATTGAGAAATGTTCAATAATTAACAAAAATGAATTACAATGTTTATAAAGTATAATACCTTTACAGATGTGGTTCTTTAGGTCTTTCATGATTCCATCAAATCCTTCGACTGATTTTGCTGTGTACATATGGTGTGGAGTCTTGGCCATACTGAGAAGAACCGATCGGTCGTATAATCCCGTGCCAATGGCAAACACCTCAACATTTTTTTCCCACAGGCCTACGAGGAAAATTTGTGGTTTTTATTTCCAAACCACTTTTGCAATAAGTATCAGTATTTACTGCTGATGACAGCAAGAGACTTGCCTAAACATGTTTAGCATTAAAACCGTGGCAATGTTTGTTAAAACGAACACTTCCTTTCAAAGCAGCACATAAATTCATTCGGAGAAAATATTACTTTGTATAAAAAGTGTAGATTCATGTACTCATCGTTATTGGCCTATTCAAATTCTGTTTTCCTCAAAGAATTTCATGGTGTAATAAAATGTCTACATAGAATAATTGGCCTAATTTTCCTTCGGTTTCAAAACACAGTTTTTTTGAACATTTTCTCTTTCCATGAGGATTTTATGGATAATTATCAAAAATATTCGGGAATAAAAATCTCATTGATGATTTTTTAAGTTTCTAATTCTTTTACATGTTTTGCAATTGTAGAGTTTTTGATGAGCTTAACTAAGAAAAACGTCAGCCAATTTCTTATAAGAAATGGTCAACTATGATAAAGTCAAACAAAATAGGGGGTTAGATAGAAAATATTTTTTCCTCTTTTGAGAGTAATTTTGGACGCGTAATAGAGGCAAAAACAGTGATCAAATTATTACGTTTACAAATCCCATTACCTTGAATAGGTTTCATGATATCGGTTTTTTTATCATCCGTTTTGTCGTTAGTGATCACCACCAGTGTCTTTTTACGGTTACTTCTAGCAAATACTATATTTCGGGCGATGTTGAGAGCATGCGCAGTTGATGGTTTTCCTCCTCCGAGGTAAGGCACTCGAGAAACACCATTTCTCAATCGGCTCAGGCTTCGATATCTGTTGAGAGGTATTGTAATTTCTCTTCTTTTGCTCGAATAGAAAACAAATCCCACTTTGACCAGACGAGGCGAAATAATGAAATAGCTGATGAGTCGATTTAGAAATCTCTTAAGACGTGAGAACTTTTTGGGATTAACGCTGCTGGAGCTATCGACAGCGAAGACAAGGTCCATCTTTGCTTTGCAAACTAAAAAGCAAAAAAGAAATGTTATTTCGAACTAAAGCAGTTTTACAATCAACACCAACTGATATATTTCTCTTTCTCTCTTCTCTGTGCTAACTGCGTTTTACTCACATAACAATTACAAAATACGACAAATGATGGAAACTAGAAACTGAGAATTGCTCAAACAGAACAAACTACAAAAGATAGATTAAAAGTAAAATTCTTTCAAATTTGTTTAATGACAAGTATGGCCGGACTCAATTTGGAAAAACCTTGGTTATAAAACCGGGATTGAAAGAGTCAACACTTTACTTTATCCGAAGACTCAAGAAATAATGTGAGACAATACAAATGCGCATGATTTCCGCCAGTATTAAAATTATATGTCTTGAAAAATAGATTACCATTAGAACATCATTTTTGAAAAACAAATTTAAGAAGGAAGAAAGTCTGAAGCCACGGTAAATTCTTTCTACCGGCTGGTAAAGATGAAAACAGACCAATTATTAACAATCAATTTTTAATAACAAATAGGATTGGAAAGGGCGAACTAAAGTAATGTTGGAATTTAAGAGGCAAAACCAGAGACGTATGGAACAAAAGACGAGCTTGTGTTGAATCCCATTTGCAGTTACACATAGTTTTATGTATATCTATTATGTCAGATATTTCAATTCAATCTTTTTAACATTTTTCCAAATGTCCTCCATCTTTTGATAAGTATAGCAAGTCTACAAACCAACCTCATATTTAACCCCTAAAACAAAATTCTCTGAAAGCTAAGCGTTAACTGGCATGGGCTACTTTTGTTTCAGGCTCCGTTTCTCCTCACACCACATTCGAGCTAGCAAGAAATAAACCTTGTGAGTTAAGCTGAGGCCTAAAGGAATTGTGGGATATACAGTATGGCAACTGAAAAAACTCTCAAGAACAACAAACTAATGTTGTGACTGGCTTAGCACTAGTAATAAGAAAGTGTAAAAGAGGAAGCAACAAGTTTGGAAGAATTTTGATCTAGTAAGATTTTGAATGTAATCAATCTTTCAACTTTGAACTAACCTCGATCCTTTTAGGGAGAATAACTGGAGGGATAGAAATATTCAAAACTACTTAGAAAAGATAACACCACGTACTTGATTTGATTGGCT
Source organism: Zoanthus sanctaehelenae (assembly GCA_028564885.2). Taxonomy (NCBI): domain Eukaryota; kingdom Metazoa; phylum Cnidaria; class Anthozoa; order Zoantharia; family Zoanthidae; genus Zoanthus; species Zoanthus sanctaehelenae. The sequence goes on along the minus strand of JAOTRI020098306.1, from coordinate 11,282 downwards.
TTGGTTTTTCTGTTGCCCCTGGTTTTTTTGTTGGCCTGGTAACTGGAATAGTTGGTTTCTCCTTCGTTGGCTTTTTAACAATCGTAAAACCTTTAAAGCGAAAATAAATATTATACCCTTTGCATCATCATGAATTTCTTCGAATGAAATCATATGGAAATTAAAGAAATCGACACGGCTGAACAAAGTACTATATATAGTTTTCTTCAAGTGTGAGATTAAATTATATTTGGTGTACGATCTTTAAATGAATGTTTATCAGAATCGTGGTACACCAATTTGAACTTATTCTAACACTTGAAAAAGGCTAGTTATGCTAGCCAAAATATAGTACCTTATTTCATTTTATAGACGTCCTGTTTACTTATTTTAAGAAGTTAAAACAACTAAGTTCGTTTGAGTTGTTGTCAACAATAATTTCAATTCCGACGGCAGTTGTCTACATCATTGCATGGTGTTTTATTAACAAGAAAAAATCCTATATCACTTCAGCAAAGCTGGTTTACTGAGATAGAATGTAGAGCCTATTTGATTTACTAAGCGCGAATTTCAGCCCTTTGATAAGTATCAAAAATCAGTTTGGCTGCTATACGTTTAAACCCAAAGGTGGATAAAACTTGGTGAAACAAAGCTATTTGTAAAAACAAGATGTAATCTTAATGTTGTTTGCGGTCAAAATTTAAACTTTGAGATTGGTGTAATAATACTTGGAATGGGTTATTTTCATATTCGATTGGTTAGAACTTGTCCAATGCAAACTGAATTTTGCGGTTCTATTTTGACAAATACAAATATCAAAATAAATGTAACTAAAGAACTTAAGAAGAAAAAAGAAAGAGCAGTTAACGACTTGCCTGGTGGTACAGTGTAACAAGGAACACCAGTTGTTGGAGTTGGGGTTGACACTCCTGGTTTTTTCCCGTGCTTGCAAGGTCCTCCTGGTCCACCAGGCCCACCTGGGCCGCCAGGTCCTCCAGGCCCTCCTGGTCCTCCTGGCCCTCCTGGTTTTCCTGGTGACTGTGTAGTTGGTCCCCCTGGTCCCCCTGGTCCTCCAGGCCCTCCTGGCCCTCCCGGTCCTCCCGGACCACCCGGTGTACCGGGTTTCTTTGTAGTTGGTCCGCCTGGTCCACCTGGTCCACCTGGGCCTCCTGGTCCACCTGGACCACCTGGTCCTCCGGGACCACCAGGACCACCCGGGCCGCCAGGCCCTCCTGGTTTTCCTGGTGGCTTGGTAGTTGGACCACCTGGACCACCGGGGCCTCCTGGGCCTCCTGGACCACCCGGGCCACCAGGCCCACCTGGTTTCCCAGGCTTACCTGGTTTCTTTGTAGGTGGTCCGCCTGGTCCACCCGGCCCACCAGGTCCTCCAGGTCCTCCTGGTCCTCCGGGTCCTCCTGGTCCACCAGGACCCCCTGGCGTACCAGGAGGTTTAGTTGTTGGCCCTCCTGGTCCGCCCGGTCCTCCAGGGCCCCCTGGTCCTCCTGGTCCTCCAGGTCCTCCTGGCTGGCCTGGTTTTCTAAATAAAAATATACTAATATATTAGAGAGCATATATCATTTCAAAACCAAAAAATATGAGCAACATCAACAACAACAACATTTTTATTTAAGCCTGCTTCACACTAGCGACATAAATACAGGCGCAATTGCAATCGCAGGCGCAAGCACTTTTACACTAGAACACAAGGTACGCAAATAAATGGGCACGCATGCGCCCTATTGCTTTATCTTGCGCTAGCAATTGCAATTACGTTTTGTTGCTTCACACTAATTTTCTGACACAATCGCAAGTGTAAATAATTATGATGTGCAGATCACCAAACAATCTTCATAGGGGCTAAACGTAACTTTTAGTTAATACATTAAGAAAACAGATAAGCTGAAGGCAGGATTATAAAGTATATATCTAATTGTTGTTGATATTCTAAATCAAAATTAGAAAACAAAACCATTAACACAAGAAACAACAAATGAAAGAAATCAAGAATATAGTCCCCATCGCCAATATTGGAAAAATGGATAAAATTGGTATACTTTCTTTATGTAATGATAAAAAAATTGAAATTGTTTTGGACCAATGTGATCATCATCAGATTGTAAAATATCTAAATGCAGTTAAAGAATTTTACGTAGTTGATGGTTGGGAAGTTATAATTGCAAATTTGAAGAAACTAATTGTTCAAATGAGAACGGAACTTGTTTGTTAAAAGATGTTTGGTGACGGCCAATAAGGAGTGTTTCATATGTTCATCTAAGTTTCCAAGAATTGGAAAAAGTAATAATAAGTTGTCCTTTGTACATATAAATATATATGCGAACAAAAATTTATATAGAAATATCGATTTTATGACGGCTACTTAAAAGAAATGAGAAATATACATTTTATAGAGCTATGAAAATATCATATAATGGAATATACAATGATATTTGTGTGAGAAAAATTGAAATTGAACAGTGACATTGGTATATATTAGGTTCTGAGGGATTTTAAACGCGAATAAACATATTATTATAATCGTTTGCAAAGAAATAAAATTTGACACATTTAGTCGCTTTAGATTTAAGATGTAGATGAATTGAAAATTAAAGACACAGCTATTGCATGAAAGTCATCATAAACGTTTTTAAAACTTCCTGGAAAAGCAATGATGTAAAAACGTTACATTTTTTTCTTCTTAGCAATTATGAGAATAAAAAACCCCAGCAATAATAACATTTGAATTTGCAATGAAAGTTGAACATATTTTCACAAGAAATGTTAATAAAACAACATTAGACTATGAGTTACTGATTTCCATTGTAGAATATATAATATATGTTTGTAACTGTTTCGAACAAAATAACTAACTACAACAACAAGAAGTAAAACGTACTTTGTAGTTGGTCCTCCTGGTCCCCCCGGTCCTCCTGGTCCGCCTGGTCCTCCTGGTCCACCAGGTCCGCCTGGTCCTCCTGGTCCATTGGGCCCACCAGGTCCTCCTGGTGTTCCAGGTTTTTTTGTTGGCTTTGTGGTAGCACCCCGACTGGGTTTAACAGTTGTTGGACCACCCGGACCTCCGGGCCCACCTGGTCCACCAGGACCGCCGGGTCCGCCTGGTCCTCCAGGGCCACCTGGACCTCCAGGAGCACCTGGTCCACCAGGTCTACCCGGTCTTCTAGTTGGTTTTGTAGATACGCCTGGACCGGGTGTTGCAGGACCTCCAGGTCCTCCAGGACCCCCTGGGCCACCAGGTCCACCAGGCCCACCTGGTCCACCTGGACCACCAGGCCCTCCTGGGGTTCCGGGCTTTTTGGTTGGCTTGGTTGGTTGCGTTGAAACTCCAGGTTTAGAAGTTGTTGGTCCTCCAGGGCCACCAGGTCCATTTGGTCCGCCTGGACCACCGGGTCCACCTGGTCCTCCGGGACCTCCCGGACCACCTGGACCTCCAGGGCCCCCAGGCTTGCCAGGGCGTTTTGTTGGTCTTGTTGGTTGTGTTGAGATACCTGTTCTTGGTGTTGTTGGACCGCCAGGTCCTCCGGGGCCACCGGGACCTCCTGGTCCGCCCGGTCCTCCTGGACCACCGGGACCTCCGGGACGTCCAGGTTTTTTTGTAGTTTGTTTAGGTTTTGTAGTTGATGTTGTTTTCTTTGTTGAAGGCTTTTTAGTAGTTTTTCGCGGCCCACCGGGTCCACTAGGTCCGCCAGGTCCACCAGGTCCTCCAGGTCCTCCAGGTCCACCGGGTCCACCAGGTCCGCCAGGTCCACCAGGTCCACTAGGTCCTCCAGGTCCTCCAGGTCCACCGGGTCCACCAGGTCCACCTGGACCTCCCGGTCCACCTGGTCCACCTGGTCCACCTGGTCCTCCTGGGCCATTTGGAGATCCAGGCTTCTTTGTAGGCCTAGTAGGTTTTGTAGTTCTTCCAGGTTTAGGAGTAGTAGGTCCTCCAGGTCCACCAGGTCCACCAGGCCCACCGGGACCTCCAGGTCCTCCTGGACCTCCTGGTCCGCCAGGTCCGCCAGGTGTTCCTGGTTTTTTATCAGTTGGCTTAGTTGGCCTCGTTGGTATCCCTGGCTTTTTTGTTGTTGGCCCTCCTGGTCCACCAGGGCCTCCTGGGCCGCCTGGTCCACCTGGTCCTCCAGGACCACCGGGTCCGCCAGGTCCATTAGGACCTCCTGGCCCACCTGGTCCTCCTGGACCTCCGGGTCCACCAGGTTCACCAGGCTTTTTCTTTGTTGGCGTTGTTGGGTAACTGGGGCCACCAGGGCCACCAGGACCACCAGGACCACCTGGTCCCCCAGGCCCACCTGGCCCTCCTGGCCCACCTGGTTTCCCAGGTTTTATTGATGTCGGCGTAGTTTTTTGTCCTGGTTTTGTTGTGGGTCCCCCTGGTCCTCCTGGTCCTCCTGGCCCACCTGGTCCTCCGGGTCCACCGGGTCCACCTGGTCCTCCAGGCTTACCAGGCCTTCTTTGTGTTGGTGTAGTTTTTTCTCCTGGTATTTTTGTTGTAGGTCCTCCTGGACCTCCTGGTCCACCCGGGCCTCCTGGACCTCCTGGACCCCCAGGTCCGCCTGGACCTCCAGGTCCTCCTGGCTTACCAGGCCGCTTTGTGGGTTTTGTTGTTTGTCCTTTTTTTGTTGTAGGTCCTCCTGGGCCATTTGGCCCTCCTGGTCCTCCAGGTCCTCCGGGACCACCTGGCCCTCCTGGACCTCCTGGACCACCAGGCCCTCCTGGACCACCTGGTTTTCCTGGTTTTCGTGTTGATTTTGTAGATTTACCACGCTTTGTAGTGGGACCTCCTGGGCCGTTAGGTCCTCCAGGACCCCCAGGACCTCCAGGTCCTCCTGGGCCGCCAGGACCACTTGGTATTCCAGGTTTAGTTTTTGTTGGAGTAGTTGTTTCTCCTGATGCTGTGGTTGGTCCACCAGGACCTCCAGGTCCACCAGGCCCACCAGGACCGCCAGGACCGCCAGGGCCACCAGGGCCACCCGGTCCATTTGGTCCTCCAGGCCCACCGGGGCCTTTTGGTCCGCCAGGACCGCCAGGGCCGCCCGGTCCACCAGGGCCACCTGGTCCTCCTGGCCCCCCTGGTTTACCGGGTTTATCTTTTGTGGGCGTAGTTTTTTGTCCTGGACGGGGTGTGGTAGGGCCACCAGGTCCTCCAGGACCCCCTGGTCCACCAGGCCCACCAGGTCCACCTGGTCCACCTGGACCACCAGGCCCTCCTGGGGTTCCGGGTTTTTTGGTTGGTTTCGTTGGACGTGTTGAAATGCCTGGGCGAGGAGTAGTTGGTCCTCCAGGGCCTCCTGGTCCACCTGGACCACCTGGACCACCAGGACCACCAGGACCTCCAGGGCCACCTGGTTTTCCTGGAGGTTTTGTTGGTTTCGGAGTTTTCTTTGGAGATGTAGGTCCTCCTGGGCCACCTGGGCCTCCAGGTCCACCAGGTCCTCCAGGCCCACCTGGACCACCTGGTTTTCCAGGTGGTCTTTTAGTTGATGTCTTTCCAGGTTTATTAGTTTTTGGTCCACCTGGCCCTCCAGGACCACCTGGTCCTCCAGGGCCTCCTGGCCCTCCAGGTCCACCAGGACCTCCAGGTCCACCAGGACCTCCAGGACCACCAGGGCCACCTGGTCCACCTGGTGTTCCTGGTTTTTTCTTTGTTGGTGTCGTAGTTTGACCTGGTTTTTCAGTAGAAGGTCCTCCAGGTCCCCCAGGTCCTCCTGGCCCTCCAGGTCCACCGGGACCACCAGGACCTCCTGGCCCACCTGGCCCACCAGGTTTACCAGGTTTTTTTGTTGGTTTTGTTGTTTTACCAGGTTTTGGTGTTGTTGGCCCCCCAGGACCTCCAGGACCGCCGGGATTTCCAGGTCCTCCTGGACCACCTGGACCACCAGGTCCTCCTGGACCACCTGGCCCGCCAGGCCCTCCTGGTTTACCTGGTTGATTTTTGGTTGGCTTAGTTGTTTTACCCGGCTTAGGAGTTGTGGGACCTCCTGGTCCTCCAGGTCCTCCAGGCCCTCCAGGTCCTCCTGGACCACCAGGACCTCCTGGTCCACCTGGTCCTCCTGGCCCTCCTGGTCCACCTGGACCTCCAGGTGTACCGGGTTTCTTGGTTGTTGGTCCTCCAGGCCCTCCAGGCCCTCCAGGTCCACCAGGTCCACCAGGTCCTCCAGGACCACCCGGCTTACCTGGTTTCTTAGTTGTTGGTCCACCAGGACCTCCTGGGCCACCAGGACCACCAGGACCCCCAGGGCCTCCAGGACCACCGGGTCCACCAGGACCACTTGGACCTCCAGGACCACCTGGACCTCCTGGACCACCAGGGCCACCTGGGCTTCCGGGTGTTTTGGTTGGAGTTGTTGGTTTTGTTCCCTTGCTTGTTTTTCCTTTTGTCGTTGTGGGTGCCTTTGTCGGTCCACCAGGTCCTCCGGGTCCACCAGGTCCTCCTGGTCCACCTGGTCCTCCTGGTCCTCCTGGTCCTCCTGGTCCACCTGGCCCTCCTGGTCCACCAGGCCCACCTGGACCACCTGGCCCTCCTGGTGTACCAGGTGTTTTTTTTGTAGGTGTTGTTGGTCTTGTAGGTACACCTGGACGTTTTGTAGTAGGTCCACCTGGCCCACCAGGCCCGCCTGGTCCTCCTGGCCCACCTGGGCCTCCTGGGCCGCCTGGACCTCCAGGTCCATTGGGACCACCTGGTCCTCCTGGCTTTCCAGGTTTCTTTTTAGTGGGCGTTGTGGTTTTTCCAGGTTTCGGCTTAGTTGGCCCACCAGGTCCCCCCGGTCCTCCTGGTCCCTCTGGTCCTCCAGGTCCACCTGGACCTCCTGGTCCTCCCGGGCCTCCTGGTCCCCCTGGTCCATCTGGTCCCCCCGGCCCTCCAGGTTTCCCTGGTTTTTTAGTCGGGGTTGTTGGCCTAGTTGTCTTACCAGGTTTTGGAGTAGTTTTGCCTCCAGGTCCACCGGGACCTCCCGGACCTCCAGGGCCACCGGGTCCTCCAGGACCTCCTGGACCACCAGGCCCACCTGGTTTGCCTGGTTGTTTAGTTGTAGGTCCACCTGGACCACTAGGACCTCCTGGACCACCAGGCCCTCCAGGTCCTCCAGGTCCTCCAGGATAACCTGGACGTTTAGTAGTAGGCCCCCCTGGTCCACCGGGGCCGTTTGGACCTCCTGGTCCTCCAGGACCTGCTGGTCCCCCTGGTCCACCAGGCCCACCAGGCCCACCAGGTCCTCCTGGTCCACCTGGTCCACCAGGACCCCCAGGTCCTCCAGGTCCACCAGGAGTTCCTGCAAACAAAGAAATGAGAAAATGATTGGTAAATAAAAAAGATTTGTACATTTTATGACAAATGTTTCACAGCATCCTTCTTTACGTTTTTTCCCCAGAATACCCATTTTGGGAACTGCTAAGCAGCAGAACAGTGAAACAATTAATTTTATCTAACCACTATTCTTAGCCTTAACCTTACCGTATCCCTAATTCTAACCCCAGCCTTAAATCTAATTTTAAGAATAGAGTTGAGATTAGAAATTTAGGGTTGGGATTACTGTTTTGCAATTGTTTCGCTGTCTAGCGACGCCATTTATGTTTTATTCATTATTTGGTTATAAATCAATATGCAAAATCCAGGTTACGTTTACTGTTACGAAGTAAAATATTTGAACAACAAATATATAGTTTTCAAAAACAATTTTTTCAATCTATTAAAAGAGCCATTTTGAAATTAAGGAAAAAATTTGTTTATGTTTCCATAGTTTTTGGCTAAAATAGATGAAAATAATGTGGAAATGCTATTTTGAAGGTAATATATTATCATATATTAGTACAGTTTTAAGATTTACCTGGTTTCTTTGTTGGCTTTGTAGCTTTAGTTGTTTTTCCTGGCTTGGGTTTGGTTGGGCCTCCAGGGCCTCCAGGACCTCCAGGACCACCTGGCCCACCCGGTCCACCGGGTCCTCCTGGTCCCCCAGGACCACCAGGCTTACCAGGATTACCAGGTTTACCAGGTTTACCAGGACCACTTGGTTTAGGCGTTGTCTTTCCTGGCTTAGGTTTAACTGTTGTTTTCTTAGTCGGAGTAGTGCCTGTGGAAAAATAAGTTATCGTTTTGTTGCTGTCTTATTTAATGAATTAATAACCAATCTTTTCTTAACTAACGTTTATAATATGTCTTACTATTTCTATTTTTGTTTTAGATTAAGTTAAGGTATTTGTTAATTAGCTATGGATCGAAGGACGAAAAATTAAAAGCACTTTTTGTTGGAGCGCACTAAAAAGTACATGTCAAAATTCTATTATATTTCTGTTTTGCGTTATTGTCATTAAATTGGGAATATATAAATGTTGTAAATGCTACAGTTGGCTTAAGGTTTAGAAAACAATTTATCTTAATTATTACAGTCATATCTTTTGTCTTTTGCTTGAGCCCACTGAGTCCTTCTACAAAATCTTTTAAGCAACCGTCTTAAGGCCGGGATACACGGTACAATATTCCATGCAACACTGCGCGCAACACATATTTTGGTGCAACAAATTTACGCAACATTTCTCGTGATTGCGAAACATGCTTACTAGTGCAAGATTAAAATCAGAATGGCGTCCAACAAGAAATTCTTTTAAAAAGAAAATGTTGTATACAACAAAAATCAATGGTGGACACACACTGCAACAATCCTGTTGCGCGCAATGTTGCATACAACAAAAATCAATGGTGAACACACACTGCAACAATCCTGTTGCACGCAATGTTGCATACAACAAAAATCATTGGTGGACACACACTGCAACAATCCTGTTGCGCGCAATGTTGCATGAAATGTTGCATCGTGTTTCCGTGTCTTTACTTACTTTTCAAGGTTTCAAAGATCTATTGGTTTTAAAATTTAAAAACATCTTCACAATATGTGTGTACATTTACAGAGATGATCCTTTTCCTTGTGAATAAATTACACTTTTCACAATGAAAATGGCCAAGTAAATGCTTGAAACGGAGTGAAAATTTATTGTTTGAGTTTCTAATGATTCACATAAAAAATTAATGAATTTGAGCGAAGTTTATTTATGTAGATAACTCCCAGGTACTGAAGAATAGAAATAACTTTGAAGTTAGCGCTCAATTTTCTTTGCGTTATATTATTAGATTACTGATGTTCTTTTTAACTACTTTGTATCTTACACTTAAGACATTTAGTATATAATGTTTTTGTAGCTTTTAAAAGTCAAAGTATAAAGTGCTTATGAAGCAATGAATTATTTAACTTTTTTAAAGAAACTAATTAAAAAAAAGTTTTAAATGCAGAAAGTTTCAAAATCTTTGCGTAAAATGTCTCTGAGATTAAGTAAAGCCGCCTAAACTTGCAGGTTTTGAACTTATGACTAACTATAGCTCATTATGTATTCAAGCCCGAGATCTAGAGCTTAAATCTTTGCAGGCACGAAACATCTCAACAATCTTAAATACCACACTTAAACTCTCTGAAATTTTACCTGTTTGTTTTTCGTATCACGAGCTTTTCAGATAACAGAAAACATTTGTCACTGCATGCGCGCTTTAAACACAAAAAGTGATAGACTATGGCCTAATAAAACAAAACTATTTATAAAACAACAAACCTGGTTTTCCAGGCTTTCGAGTGGTTGTGCCGGGTCCAGTACAAACACATGGTCTTTGACTTACAGGACTTTGTCGCCAGTTAGTACCTAAAAGTCAATGAAACTGGTTATCATTGTTGCATAATCAGTTATTTTTTATTGACATAAGTAAATGCAAATAAACAGTATTTTATAACTAGCAGTAATCGTATTCATAGATTAGTGAAGTGCGTTCGATAGTTTAAAGGTTGGCTAGGATGGCAATTTTTCTAGCACTGAGCTATGGTAGAGGGATAGAACATAGTTCTGTGTAAAAACAATTAAAACAAACAAGAAGTCAAATAATAAACTGTTGTGTTACTGCATGGGAACATTACATGCCGTATTGGCTGAAACAACCCACACCCAGACACTCTCGGAAAAATCAAAGATGGTGTCGATTTGGATCAACCACAAAATCGAGATTTTTTCCGCCTACGCAAGATTATGATTGCGTTCTCCTAACGTCGACGCAATTAGTTTGACAATAATAGTTTGTTCTGTTGGATTTAATATTTATAAAAAAATTTCATTCGTCGTTTTTACTAGTTTTTATCAAAATCATTCTTTTCGCATTGTAATTTTTAGAGCAGGTTAGAAAAAACCTAATACGATGGCGTTCGATTTAGTTTTGTATCTTCACAATAATTCTTACAAACTTTTCAGTGGTTTTCAGTAGATCAGGTTTTAAAAATATGTTTTATTATTTTATAGAATTACTTGCTTCTGACTAAACAAAGGAAAGAAGATATAGGAAAAACACTTCTCTGTTGTTTATGCAGGAAACAATGCTATCGACCACCCGAAGACATAACGGGTATTTTACCATAACAAAAAATCAAGGACTGGTAATCGTATCTCCGTAACAAGGAGGAAGCTTTGAAGCCACCAAAACTTTTCAAATATTAATCCCCCTTCTTACTTCTGGTAATATCACGTAATACCACAATAATTTTACAAGAAGTCATATAGGCTAAAGCCTCAAAACACTTTTTCGTACCTGTAAAACGTACTTCAGGACCGAATATTTTTATATTATGTTAGTGTGGAGACAGCATTTACTGATAGGCCTAACTTAGTTTTCATCTCAAGAAACTTAATTAAATATGTTTCCAAATCAGGTTCTTTTGCAAACAATTTGTTCTAATTGGGACGTTCTGCAATGTGTTTATGTTTTTAAACCAATATTAACTGAGTCATGGCGCTCATTGACGGATGATAATAAAAACTCCAATATTTGTATCTAAAAAAATAAAAGATGTTAACACCAAAACATAATGGCGAACGTAGTTTCGTCTCTGTTCGGCTTTTACTTTGTGTAGAGGACACAGATTTTTGAACCAATCCAAAAGAAAGATAAATCTTACCCCAAGCTTATTTCGGCCAATCACAAACCTTGTTTAATTTTGTGTCCTCTACACAAAGTTACACCCCTCCGTTTCGTAATACGATATCGAGATTATATATCGCAATGTTTTCTTACATAGACCAAACGTTTTTAGACCAAATACAACATTTTGAGACCGAAATGCATTCATTACTACACCTGGTTGGGCTGCCTATGCGTAAAAGAATGAGATAAGAGAGAAATAGCATATATAGCCCTTGGCGGGAATCGAACCCTTATTTTCGGTATACTAGTCCGACGTGTTAACCACTACACCACAAGGACCAAC
>JAOTRI020098296.1:0-14534 GCA_028564885.2 Zoanthus sanctaehelenae | reverse complement strand
GTTCAAAAGTAGGTTACTTCTAGGTTCAATTTCTGAAAAAATTTTTGAAATCTGACTTTTATTTATTTTTTTATAAGTCTTGGACGAGCAATGCGGAGACTAGGTTCTAATGAGTGTCTGACGTCATAAAAGTCCCTCGCCTTACCGATTTTGCATTGTGGTATCGTACATTCTCTTCGTTACATGTAGAGCTACAACATACGGATTTCCAAAATTTTTAAATCTCTTCATGTGCGGCACCACAACCTAGAAGTAACCTACTTTTGAACTAGCGAAAAAAAAAATTTTCTTTCATTTGCACTTTAATTGATTTTAATTATCTTCGCCCGGGTTCGTTAGTTTGTTTGTTAGTTAGCAACATAAATCAACATGTTATGGACGAATTTTGATGAAATTTCCAGATGTTGTCAGAAATGGGACATAAAAGAACTGATTAAATTTGAAGGGTTATCCGCAAGAAAGCTTGGAATCTGGATCACTTTTATTATTTTTATGTTGCGCTTATTGCATCCCCCATTCACTGGACGCTAATGCTAGTGTTTATAAATCGCTGTGATCCTGGCAGAATAAGACCATACTTACTCATTTCTATAGTACGGGATCACAATATGCTTGGCGGAGGTCAACACACTCTGAGTGCTTTTTTAGTTTTTATTAATTATCTATAGATATATGGTTTGTATTGCCTCGAAAAATGCATGTCTCAGCAACCACAGTATATACAAAAAAGTTTTGTAGTTTTGTCAACTTTAGAAAAGTTTCTGAGATGCAAACATTCTAACAAAACGTGTTATTATTGAATTTTAAGCTCATACTCATAGTTTAATATAAAGCAACTTTTTCAAAACTTTGCTTTATTGGAGTTTTAAATATTTCACAATAAAACGTTTTTCTAACATGGGTAAATTGTAACCTTCAAAGGTTGCTTGTGTTGTTATGCGTCTGGTTCGAACGTTAGTAACTCATCTGGGCCCAGTTGTTCAAATTCTGGTTATAAGTTTAATTCTGGGCTCGGCATGTCGGGTGAGATTTGTCGATCTCAATTTGACTCCGAGGGTTTTTCTCCGAGTACTCTGGTTTTCCTCCCTCAGCAAATTTGACTTACACGCCAAGATCTTAGCCGTTGAGCGATTAAACATTAGCTTCTGGCAAGGAAGAATGGGCAACCACTGGCTTCGCAATTGACGTTAAATAAAGTATTATTATTATTATTATTATTATTATTATTATTATTATTATTATTATTATTGCATGTATAAGTTATTTTTTCTAATGTTCAGCTTTATTTTGAACTTATATTCTCAACAGAAAATTACAGTCAACTCATTGATCGAAGCTTTATCAAATTCGGTGTTTGTAGCACGTGCACAACATCACGATATTCACCGCAGCGCAGTGTGTTACTTGACTTAACTTGTAAAAAAACAAAAATCGGTGGCGTTGTAGATGAAGTTTGGATGGGTATGAAGTATAGTAGGTTTGTGGGTTAAACTTTCAGCTGGGTGCTGTATAGGGTTTTGGGTCGGTCACTAAAGATTAGGTTGTGCATTAGGAAAATACTTTGATAAATTCTTTACGTGACAAATCATAAATACCATTGCTAAAGTCTTTCTCCGTTTAAGGAGAAAGAGAACTAAAAACAAGAATAAAAGAGTTAATGAGATACAGGAGAAATGGAGTTACGAAGCTATCAGGTAAAAACTGTGTGATACCATGAACCTCTCTTATGAGTAACAGATCATTTTCTACAATCTCTGACTGCAATTGGCTGGTCTGTTCAAAAATGATTAAGCTTGTATGATTAACAGCCAATTTTAACTTCTTAAGGTTACGGTATACACTCTTAAAATGTAAAAAAAATATCGATTTATATTTTTGATAGAAAAAGACTTACCTTAAAGCAGCTTTTTAAAAAAAACTTTTCAAACTAACCAGTGATAATTTAGTTCTTGAGATATTTCAAGTGAAACAGGTAGCTTAAGTAACAAAAGCGTTTTTCTCGAAACAAGTTTAAACTCTACGTGCGGCTAAATAAAAAGTTACAACTCAATCACTTTTTACTTATCGCCACAAAACTTGCCACAATGATACTTTATATCGTAAACTTCAAAACGGTGGCAGAAAATAGTGAAATTCAGTTTTGTTTTCTTTTTGTAGAATTAATTTTAAGCATTTGCGTGTTCGAAATATAAACGTTTGCTCTATTGGCAGTCTAAAAGTTTGATTTCGCATGCTATGAGTGTCAGAAATCCCTAGCACCGTTTTGAAATTTAAGTTAAACTAATTTTTTAACCTAAAAAAAAATCCGGGTTTTATTATGGTGGTTAGTTGGAACTCCGCAAAGGAATACTTTTAAGTATTAACGGGATAGCCTTCGAGTACAAAATTAGTTTCGAAAGTACAACTTATATAATTATTTAGAAACTTTCATAGCCTTTCCAACGCCGTATAGATTGAAGGGTGTGTGATGTTAAACACAAAAGAAATAAAAAAATTTATTAAATTTTCAACCCTAGCGTTCTGGGCCCAGTTGTTTAAAAGCCGATTAGTAGTAACCCAGGATTAAACTTTTAAATCGTGTAGTATTTTATAAGAATAAATAAACTTTTTCTTTGAAAAGCAATGACTGCTGTAATTTTTGCTAAACCCGTGGTTAAAGTTAATCCGCCTTTGAACAACCCAGCCCTGATTGGTTCACGTAACCTCGGCTATCAGCTCATATACCGAATGACCACATATGGAAACTAGCTATGTAAAGTATTGTCATGCCGAAAAATTATCAGAGTAATTTTTTTTTGTCATTTTCAAGCATTGAGTGGGTTATAACAGCTCGTAAAATTTAATAAAACAATTATTCCATTCGCGCTTGTTGGATACGAGATGACTATTTACCATAAACTGAAAGCACTTCTGAAAGGGTATTTACATGTACTGTAAATATAATGCGCATGCTCCGTACGTATTTTCTATAACTTGACTTCATTATTTTCATTTAAAATAGATTTTTGAACAATTTCGTTCATCATCATTTTGTATTTGACTTTTTGTAGATTGTCAAGAGTTTGACGAACAGCGACTTAGACGAGAAAGGAAGAAAGAAAATAAGAGAAAGATGGTGGTATGCTTTTGTTATCAATCAACTGAATTGTCGTTTTGAATGGTAACGAATTATTTTGTCTTGGTATCATTATTATATAAACATTACAACAGAATTGCAGGACACATGTTAGACCTTTAGAAGGTTTATACTAAAGTGCTATATTCTCCGAAAATTATCCATAGTTTCACGAGTTGTGTATTTTATTCCACAGGGAGGCAGCACCCCTAGAAGAACAAATGTTGCTTTGAGTAAAGCAAGAGAGTATGTATTGGTGATTGTTAATAATTACTTATCTTTAAAAGTATTTCTTTGGAGCACATGTAATGACTGATTATTTCAAAGGACAATGTCGAGCTATTTGACCATTTTTATAATAAATTCCCAAATATATATTGGCCGCGACTTTTAAGTTAAAACTCCCAAAGTAATGGTCCAGCTTTATTATTTAGACTATGTTATGACGTTTATTTTTTTTGTTAGGGATTGTAAGGATAGAAATGGATTAAGATTTCAAAAGCTGGGCTAAACGTTTCAAGTTTTCATGCAATCTCAACATAAAAAATTACAAAATTATGCTCATTAAAGGTTGCTCTGTTTTAAATATTAAAATTGATATTCACCTCATACTTTATCAGGAACATTTTTGATTTTATCGAAATGTTCATTTGCCTTTTGCTAAAGAATTCTGTCAAAGGTTGTCAATGTTATTGTAATGATTGCAAGTCAGGTATTGGCTTGTGCCATTGTTTTTTATTATTTCCGTTTATTGTAAAAAGATTGAAGTAGGTGTAAAAGATGTATCGTTTTCGCATTTTGTTTGTTTTCCTATAACTTTGTATGTAGAGTGTTGATTGCATTTCCTTGTTTTGCACCTGTTTGATCGTTCAAGTAATTTGCTTGGCGGGCTTTTTGGCGCACGCCAGAAATTTTCCCGCCTTTAAAACAAGTTTGAACTTTGGGTTTCTCGTCCTGTTTCTTCCTCCGTTCATGTAAATATTTTTGGCTGGACGAGAAAGTCAATTAAATAAATGGATAAATAAGTAAATAAAATAATAAATAAATAAACTACTATCACAGTTGTTTTAATACATATACGCATGAGAGATATTATTTTTCACATTTTCTTAGGATTGCTAATGACGACAAAAATAGCTTCAGCAAAGGTAAGACTTATTAGAGTTATGACCAAAGAACATTTTTTTGGCAAATGTTTCTCTTCCAATATTTGTAATTGAACTACATGATTGTAGCAGAAATGGATGTTCTGTGAGATTCAAGCAGATGATGGTCAATTTTAACGTTGTCCTTGAGTTAACATGTACCGAACATATGTCAACTGTAGATTAGATGCAATACAATACAGTAAAAACCCGCGTGTAAGAACCTAGATATTTCAATTTCAGGCTGATTAGGTTCTTATATTTTGGGGTATTTATTAAAAAAGAGGCTAATTAGGTTCTTAATTTTATTATGAAAATTTTACTGCTGTCCAGCCAAAATGGGCGTGGCAGTGTATAAGTACACATCAAGTCTGCCTCTAAAACGGCCAAAAAGACTAAAATGAATAAGGTTCTAAGCCCTGTGGCATGATTCTATCATCCTCGGAACCATCTGAGGTCATTAGACACCCAGTCTTCACAAATAGTTTCTGCACAAAATTATTATAATTACATTAAGAACCTGTTTTAATTTGCCAGCCTGAATAGGTTCTTATATTTTGGGGTGTAAAAATTGAAAATGTGAGGCTCTAGGTTCTTAATTCACTAGGTTCTTACAAGCGGGTTTTCACTGTACTCATAATTTTAAAGTGTTTAAAACATTACTCAAGCACACCACTAGTAAGTATACAGTAGGACAAAAACTCTCCCATATGCCCCCCCTCTCCCTAAAAATGGCCTGTAGACTATCTAGTATAAGATTATGTAAATTTACTTTACATTACTGTGTCAAGTTGTTTAGCTCCACTGTTATCTGTTCCAACATCTTGTTGTAAAATAACCAATTGAGATTTCTGGGTAGGAAGCAATGCATCTTCCTCGTAATCATTGAAGTCTGTCCTGTAGACATATGGCGTGTCTGACACTGGGTCCAAAAGGGAAAAGTCCAGATCATCATAGCTTCTATTGGACATTTCAACAGTCCAAAGAGATTGATTTACTTTCTTCAGAGAAGACTTCTTGTGATAAAGTACAAAACCAATCACAAACACGAAAACCAAACCAATTGTGGAGCAAATTCCTATCACTGCATGTTCTTTTACTTTTTGGGATTTAGCAGAATAGTTCACTGAAGATGATAAAAAAAACAAATAAATTAACACCACATTATCACCAATCCATCACTACCTAAACATAATCATGCCAGCAACATCTCACTTTATTCACCTTTCCCATTCAAACCACTGTTTCCTTCAATCCCAACATTTCTATTACTGTAAGTCCTCTTTCCTCTTTTTCTCCATCAGTTTTACACCACACACTGCTCTCTCAGCTGGTCCTTCTCAAAACTGCTACCTCATTTTCTCTCAAACACCATTTCTCACTCCCATAAATTATGACATTGTCAATCGTGCACAACTCTGATAAACCTTATTTAATATTCCTATTATCTTAACTGAGAACCTTTTTTTATTTAGCAACTCTCCACATTCCTTGAACTTCACCCAATCAATTCGTTCTAGAGCTAATTGTATCTTTAGTAATGTTGTTTTAATGATGAGAGCACTGAATATTTTTGGAAGTAAAGTAATGGAAAAAAGGATTATTTTGTCTAATACAATTAATGTACAATGGACTTTATTTTGAAAGGGTAAAAACATGACTAAAGTTGAAGAGGGGTTTTCTAACACACAACCTTCTTTACACTAATCATAACAAAAAATTAATATACAAACCAATGACATATATTAATCGCACATCGATTAAAACCATCCATGTTCTATATTCAATATAGTCAGTCCCATAAATAAAATTCTTTCATAATTGGAAAAAATAAATAATTTAATAATATTAAATAAAATAGCAGTCACAATAAAGTAGAAAATGACATGCAAAAGGAGCAAAGGACGTTCAAGACATGTATACTAAAGTATAAAAATTATACAAAGCTATACAGCAGTGTGGAATTCTTGAAGAACAAATTACTCAAGCATGCATGATTCATAAAGTGTATATATATATCACCTTCCAATGAATTTTGTCATGTTCTAAAGAAGAAAATGGGCCTTTCTAAACAAGTTCCAAAAATAATTGAAAATCAACCAAATATTCCATCATACTGTTATTAAACTTCAAAGCAATTGAAAAAGCCACTCCCTTTAAGAATAACCAAACACTGGAAGCCTGGTAATGATGAAATATGAGGAGCCATTAACATTGCAATTGGCCTATATTTCCATAAAATACAGAAGTTAAAACTCTAAATTTATTAGGGGCAGCGTGGCCCTGTAGTCAGGGTGCTGTAGCCACTGTATTGGATTTGTCTTGGGTGATCCCTGAGTCACATCCTCCACAGTTTGTAAATAACCAACTGGTTTACCTCCTATCCAGTGTTCTCCATCCTTTAACGAAAGGGCAGGATTAAAATAGCAAAATAGGGCAAATCTAGTCGCCGAGCGACAAGCTGAGGGGCACGCCCTCGAGTACCTGTGGCTCAGCACGCCGAGCAGGGGGAGCACAAGGGTCGTCCCCCAAAAAAATTTTCAAAATTTCTCCTCTGTTTTAATGCATTTTACTCCAGGAAATACAGGGAAACTTGCTACACGGCCTTCAGGAGTCAAAGGGTTAACATTATTTTATGAATTCTTGTCGCGCTAATGACCACATGAAACCGTTCGAATCGACAACACTGCACACAAACACGTGGCAGCGGGTTGTTGTTATTGGGGCCGTGGAAGACTGCTTTCAAGGCCTCAAGGCAGTAGTTTTAGCATGTATTTTTGGAGGGGTGACCGTGAAAAGGGGCAGGGTGAGCCGCCCCTTCAAAAACAAAGAAGAGGAACACTCAGCTATCAGTTGGGGTAAATTAACTGTGCTGTGTTTTTGTCAAACTTGGAGATATTACCTTTACAGCTATTCCAAAAATCCAAGTATTACTTGGATTTCTGGAATAGCTGTAAAGTATTTTGTTTTGTAGTTACAATATTTAGTTAAATATTCATTGAGAAAATCATTACCTAATGGTTGTTTGAGTAAAGTACAGTTTTTAGCTACCAATGCATCTCCAACATATCCAGGTGAACAACTTTCACAATTTTTCCCAGTTGTGTTTGGAGGACATTTCAGGCACTTCCCACTTATTTCATCACAAACTCGCATGCTTGGCACATCTAGTTGAAGGTTTCCACTGCAGTTACAAATCTTGCACACAGCTCCACTGACTGAGAGATCCCCATACCATCCTTTTTGGCATTTGTCACACAGCCTTCCTGTATGACCTAGTTTGCAAGACTCACAATGCAAATATCCATTATTTTCTTTGTAGCATCTACCATTTGACCACTGCAAATCACAAGGACATTTCTGACAATCACCTGGTGTCCCTATCACGGCATTCCCATAATAACCTGTTTTACACCGATGACAATACTTTCCCAATGTGTTGTGCTTGCAGTTTGTGCAGTTCATCAAATCTTCTGTACAAGTACTGCTGTGACCATAACAGTCACACGATGTTCTTTTACATTCATATTGCATATCATCATGGTCTGGGGTAGTATGATTTATGAGTTGATATCCAAAACCACAAAACGATGATATAGTAGGGGAATTGGGAGCAAAAGCAATACAGTCAAGTAATTCTCCTTGAAATGACAACTTACGAATATGACCCTTCACACACTGGCCACAGCGTTTGCCTTTAAAAATGTCTTTACATATGCAAGTTCCTGTTTGTTTGTCACAATACTTGGTACCACTGGAATTACACTTGCATTTGACACATTCATATCCCCGGTTTGAGAAATTTTCGTGAAATCCTTTTGCACATTGCTTACAAAATTGACCAGAGTAACCAGCGTTACAAATACATTTACGATGGCCAGCAGATGTATAGCAGCTCAAAGTGCCCCGGCTGTCACAAATATCGGCACAACCTGAAAATTTGAATAGATTTTTAAAAACGCATCCTAGAATTCTTATAGAGACAAAATTCAATTCATTTGAGCTGTAAGCGAAAACATCGACTTGTCCAAACGGATGTAACTCTCCTTCAAAAAAGTTTTCAATTTTAGCTTAGAAGCTATATATAACAACATGAGAGCACTGCATTGATAACAAACTTAAAATCAAAACAACTCAATGAAACAAAAAAACGATTTTGAATATATTGTTTAGGTAATGAAAAGTGATATTTGACAGAAATCAAAGTCTACCGCACACTCTTTTTCAATCCAATTTGGAAAATTTTGCGACGAACATTTAAATTACTTGCAAACTTACTTGCTTTCTGTTCTTTGCTATCTTCACTGGCATCTGGTGCTGAATCTACTTGAACGGCAAAATTGAGCGCCCAAAAAAAGAAATAGGGAACGGCATTCATCTATACACAACATCAACTCAAATGATCAAAATAATATCCGATATCACAAAGAACAATTTATCATTTTACGTACACATCGAGAAAATTAAACGATGAAAAATTTACACTAAAAGAGAAAGCTAACACCACATGTTGCAAAATTAAAAGCAACTTTTTTTTTTCGAATTCGTTAGTGACCGCGCCAAAAGCCCCGAAATAACCCTGGGCCCTAAGATGTACCTCAGGTGATCGTGACGTCATGAGGTTATTTTCCCAGGATAAAAGAGCCTAAAGCTAAACAAAACAATTTTATATACGTTCGATCATCTATTGCAGAGTAACGAAAACGTAACAATCAATTAACTCGATCGTATCATTAAAAAATGAACGAGGAGAAAAGCACGGTGATATAATTGAGAGAGAAATGAAGAACGGATTTTATAATTTACAGTCCTTTGAGGAACTGTACGACAAAGGAGAAAAACTCATAAAAACCTCTTTAGGTGGATGACAAAAGCGCGATTGATAGAAATCAGCTTTGTTAACAGCAATTTCATAAAATCATTTAATTTTAAAGCAGGATATCTGTCATTTATCAAAACACATATAAGCTTATCTTTTTTTCCATTAAAATATTTTATGCGTACCTCTTTTTCTATAAAGTTAACCATTTATAGTTTATCATCTTTTGAAAAGCTTTTAGCCACTGTAGTGAGAACCAATGAACAACAAGAACTTTGCAATATCACTTTAAATTTGTCAAAATTGACAATAGCTTTTGAACTTTCTTTAGATGTTTTCCGAAAAGCGCTAAAAGTGTTTACTTTAAATTTCATTTGTCAACGTTTTACCGCAGGCAATTTATCCTTTGATCTAGATACTAGCCTTTAATGTCGGAAGTACTAGTAGTAATAATTTGATGTATATAAAGTTCCATCAGGAAAACCATCTATATGGCTTTTATTGTGTGAAAATGCAAACTGAAAGTCGACCATAAACCAACAACTAGAGATTTTGGGTTGCCGAACGCTTTTTTTAGGATACTGGCTGGTTAAGCTTAACCCTGGGTTAAGCAGAAATTCAAACAGAAATTTCTTCTTTAAGAAAAGGTAAACGGTTATTTATGTAGAGTGTTTGGATTTTTCTAGGGAAAGTCTTGTTAATCCCAAAATTACAGCTAAAATCTCTCCTTCTAAGAGCAGAAACAAGATCGTTAGTGCTAACCGGTTTCTGATCAACTGGGCCCAGGCATCTTGTTATCACCGGTTTTGCTTGAAAGTCAACTATTCAAGAACCATCAGTTTAATTTTCGAAAACTGATATCCAATTCTAGTATCAGCACTAAAACAACCGATACCCAGTTTTGAGCTCTGATAACGAAAAGTATTAGTTGATTTTGAGGCAGAAAAAAAAACATGATTTGAAACGCGCGATATTCACCAGCCTTTAGTTGTTCACCAGCTGTTCACCAGTTGTTCACCAGCCTTTAATGGTTAACTATAGGGACATATCCTCTTTTAATTTCAAGTTTAAACTATAAAATCAGTTTACCGATTTCATATTTCTCACACGTTTAGTAATTTTAACAAAACAATATTTTTACTTGATTAGGCAATTTTTTTTAAAAAAATACGCAACATATATACTTTTGTAATACAAAAGTATGACGCTATGTGCGCACTGATTGGTGCCGGATTGATTATTAATTTTCTTGAAATATCAACGGTCTGCTTTTTAAAGGATTCGCCGTATGTTAAATCTTTTTTGCGGTTTAAGTTTCATTTTTTGTCAAATTTCAATGTCTCGCTACTTGCTTCTGAAAATTATCGTTAGCGCTAATTTTAAAAGCTGTTATTAAACCTTTCTTCAATAAATTTACAGTTATTAGAGATATCTGCTTTGCTCTATTTAAACTTTTAATAATGCAATTATAGTTACAGATTATTGTTGTTCAAACTCTTGTTTCAACTTTAAATCATGTAAAGTGCTTTCCAATGCAGTGAACTATTGAAGCATTGCTGTTAGGCTTTTTGTTGGGCTACCTGTGGCTTTTTCCGTGTGTTTGCTTTTATCGTCCAGACAATATGTGTACCCCATACTTCCTTGCGGGAGCAGCACGACTTGCAAAGGTTCATTTGTTTCTCTATTATTCATGTGTCGGTCAGAGAAGGACTTGGACCAAAAGGTAACCTAGATAGGTTTACGCTTCTAGAGCGTTTTCATTATTTTTGTTGCATCTGTTAACCAGTTCATCGACATGTTAACAATTCAACAAGATGATCCACGACTATTATTGAAACTATAGTGACGCATTTTGCCCTGTTAACCCTTCAAGCCCTAACATCAAAATTTAAAATCTCATTTCAAGTCCTATACATTTCTTATAGCAGTAGTGGGGAGAATTTGTTTGGAGAACTCATCTTGTGTGATCATGTTCTTAATTCTCGTGACCTTTTTGATTGATAAGGCATTAGTATTACAAGGATAAATTTGATGCTGATCACTCTTAGGGCTTAAAGGGTTAAGTAATCAAAGGCTCTCTAAGCCACCTCATAGATGAATATAAATTTTATAACAAAGTAGTATTGCATTACAAAATTTATTAGCTTGTAGTAATGGCAACGTTTTGAGTTTGCAAGTTGTGAGAGACCAAGTTCGATTTCCTTGATAGGAATTTTTTTCCCTTTTGTTTTCTGTTTTATTTATTTATTTATTTTATTTCTTTATACTCTTTATACTATAAATTTTGTACGCAATCGATAACATTGCAAGTGTGGCGTAACTGTAACATCTTGTGTTCACAAATTGTGAGAATCCGAGTGAAAATAATCTTTTTTTCTGTTATTTTTATTTCTTTCTCAAATTCTATGTTTCTAATTATTTGTTTATACGTTCCGAGTTTAATCCAATTATGCAAAAGTGCGCATGCGTTACAAATTCACGATGTATAATTAACAATTAATCCAAGAGCGCGCGTTGGATTTGAGATGGTAAATAGCCAACAAGGAGCGTAGCGCCGAGTTGGCTATAATCATCTTATATCCAACAAGCGCGAATGGAATAATTGTTTTATTAAATTTCCAAGCCCTTCGATACTTGAAAATGAGAACAACATTTTAATTGGACATTTTTTAGCTTGGCAAAACTTTACACAAGTAGTTTCCATATATGGTCATATATGGTATATAAGCTTTTAACTGAGATTTAGTGAACCAATCAGAACGCTAGAAACGCAATAATTGAGATTGAAAATTTAATAATAATATATAACTCATTTCAAGGGCTTATTAGTCGCTTTTGCTTCTCTTTGCATGCAAGAGAACGGCAAAAGCGACTAATAAACCCTTGCTCGTTTATAATGATTTCACTCTGGCTAAAACACACCCGGGTACTGAATGAAGTGTTAAATTCTGTTCATTTAAAATGGGTAAAACAAGACTCAAAAGGAACTTTAGTGAATCAGTTGAAGATGTTTCAAAACTCTGAAAATTGTTAATGTGATAAACTTAGTATCAGATATCCTAAAATCCCGTTCCATATAATCAGGGCCCTAAAATAATTGAGGAGAAAGTGCAGCCTTTGCTCAAACGTCTGCAAATGGTTAGACGTCTCGGATAAGGACGTTAAACTGTAGGCCCAAGAGTTAGATCCCTGTAAGGGACCTCGAGCCCTAGGCCCTATTATCTCTACTCCTTGGAACCTCACTAGGTTCCTAAATGTTCTGAAAACAAAAACCAAGAAAGTCCTGGTTACTCCTGAGGAGATAAGATGGAAGTATGAAGAGGCATTAGAATGGTTGAAAAGGATGTATGTAGTACAACAGTAGGAAATCTCATTCATTTGAGTATGTAGCATATTATACAAACATCAACTATATCTTATCATCATCATTATCATGTCATAGTGAATGCAGAAAATATTACGGATTACTATTTCATAGTAAATTGTAACAATACTCTAATGTATTTTTTTATAAATAATAAGAACCTATTTAAAAACCTAGATAGCCTTAAATTCCACTAAGTACCCAGAAAACAAATAAGAGAAAAGTACCATATATAGACCTTGGCGGGAATCGAACCCCACATTTTCGGTTTACTAGTCCGACGTGTTAACCACTAAACCACAAGGACCAACCACGCTGGTAACGCAGCCGGACAATGTTATGTAGATTGTAACTGTAGGGGTTCCCAGGGCGATATTTTCCTCTATTGGTAAATTGAACACCGTAAATTACTGGTACGCATATGTGGCTGCCATCGGGGACACAACCCCCATGGAGTTTCGGGAATCTCACTCTTGTACAAAATCAACGATTTATTTCATATAAACAAACAATTCTATATAAAATAGTCTTCGTGATAACAAGACAGTGAAACTCTAGTAAGCCTTGTAACCGCTCGCTATAAGCACCACAGGGTGCCCATAAACTCGCACGGGAGATCCGCAGCGACATGGCTCCCCTAACTGTACTACAGTTATACAAAGAGAAGCTATAAAATCATAACAATAAACTTAACTTGTTACAACAAGAAACTAAACTCAGTTCTGAAAAAAAAACTAGGAATTTCAAAGTTCAAACTTTCGTAAACAAGAAATGTCTTAGGGCTCCTTGGGGGGGAATTCCCTGTTAACTTCTGCTGTTCTTTCAACTTCCGGTGGGCAGTAGAACCACCAACTTTTGTACAGGCCGGTTGAGGTAGGTTGATGGTCGAGAGCGCTTGCCATTATGATTTAGAGCTCCGTCAGCAACAAGAAGCTTTGCCTTCCTCACGATACCATCTTCAGAAGGCCACGTTTCTACAACCTTTGCGAGAGGCCACTTGTTACGGGTCAATTCACCGTCTTTAATGATCACCACATCTCCGACCCTAATTTCCCTCTTTGGTTTGAGCCATTTCTTCCGCACTTGCAAAGTCTGCAAGTATTCAATTCTCCATCTACTCCAAAACAAATTAATTAGGTATTGGACTCTACGCCATCGATGTCTACTATACACATCAGCATGCTGAAAGTCTCCTGGAGGAGGTAATACCAACTTCGTCTTCATCGTTAAAAGATGATTTGGCGTTAAGGGTTCAGGGGCATCTGAGTCGCATAGATTGTCACTTGTCAGTGGTCTTGAATTCACGATGTTTTCCACCTCTGTCATTAAGGTTCGAAGAGACTCATCATCCAACTGCTTTCCATGGTTTCTTAACATAGGTTCAAGGGCTCTTCGCACAGTTCCAATTAAACGCTCCCATGAGCCACCCATATGGCTGGAGTGAGGGGTGTTGAACTTGAATGGAATCCATTCACAATCATGTTCAGAAAGGAGATAATCACCCACACGAGCGTCATCCATTTCCTTTAGAGATCCTTTAAGTTCATTGCGAGCTCCAACAAAATTGGTCCCCTGGTCACATCTAATCTGTCTAACGGGACCGCGACGAGCAAGAAACCTTCTAAGTGCATTGATAAACGACGAAGTGTCTAGGCTTATGGCTGTTTCTAGGTGTACTCCTCTGGAGGCTAAACATGTAAACAAAACTCCATAGCGCTTTACTTCGCTTCTCTTCTCTTTGATGACATACGGTCCAAAATAATCAACTGCGCAGTAACTGAAAGGTGGTGCTTGTTCTATTCTGTCTTTGGGAAGACAAGACATTTTCTGCTGTTCAACGGCTCCACGTTGACGGCGGCAGGTCACACATTTTTTAATAACTTGTGATACTGCTGATGATCCACTAACTACCCAGTAGCCTCTTTGGCGCAACTCGTTATGAGTAGTTGTGCGGCCCATGTGATTTACCTTGTCATGATAATACCGGATCAGCAACGTGGTCACGTGGCACTTTTTTGGAAGAAGAACAGGATGACGTACCATATCTGGCAAATCAGCACTTTCAATACGACCTCCAACTCGAATGAGACC
>JAOTRI020098285.1:0-14535 GCA_028564885.2 Zoanthus sanctaehelenae | reverse complement strand
AATGACGTAATTACGATTATTAAGACTGGGTTTGTACTGCGGTGTATTCAATGACGTAATTACGATTATTAAGACTGGGTTTGTACTGCGGTGTATTCAATGACGTAATTACGATTATTAAGACTGAGTTCGAACCACGGTGTAAAGAATTATGAAAGATCTTCGCAGTTATGTACAGAATTTAATTAAGCATTGCGGAAGACAAGCCTGAAAAAACTTTGCGTTGTAACATAGCGTCATTATTTACACCTTTTTTTTAAAAAAAAGCTATTGTTACCAAGGAAAACTCTATGTTACACTATTTTCTTATCGTCAATTAAATTATATTTTCAGGATCGTAACTTACCGACTAATTTTTCGAGACTTTCTCCCGAACTGCTGACATCATCATGCTCAGCAATATTATTCTTTCTCACACCTTCTGGATATGGTGCGTCAAAGCCCGCTTCATGTTCGTCTTCTGACCGCCCTTGCTTTTTTGCTTCTAATTCTTTCGTTTTTTTCTCGTCATCAATAACCTTAAAGATAGCGAATCATAAAATGCTACTCGTTCTTTTTATTGTTTTTGTATCAAAATATTTATCAAACAATATTAGGCTATTCTGCGAAAACGTTCTTGATTCTGATCAAATCTTCCTTTTTTCTTTATTGCTTTGAAATTCGAAAGGTTCCCTCCATCTTGGTCATAAAGTGGACTGGCGATAACCGCAAAAATTTGAAACAGAAAACATTGATTAATAACTTTTATTTTTAAAAATCGACATCATTCGACGAATTCATTTAGACATTCATCCTTAATCGCCTTCACTTTTTATTTCTTAAATAAATTTAGGAAATATGCATAACGCTTTGCCTCCATTTAGATGGTAGCTCCCATGTAATGGCGGAAAGCCGGGTGGATACCGGAGAATATATACGGCTTTCCAGGCCTTTAGATCGCTGTACTTTTAAGGCATAGAATAAATACATTTATTACATAGAGGTGAGTGTTTTACTGTAAAATAAACCACTCGTAGATTGCATCTGTAACTACATTATGTTCATATCCTTACTAGTAAAGATATCGCTGACTTCATTCTATTGTTTTTTCCCCCTGAAATAAATCGTTTGAATCTTCTATTTCTTTTAATTTCAAATCACTCATATCTATGTAATAAAAAGAAAATTACACGTTGGCTTGAAAAACATGAATTTTATCTTTTCGTGGAAAAAAGATATTACTCGTCTGCATCGCCCACTTGTGAGCAATTTTTTCCACTGGAAGATAAACTCCTCATTACCGCGCCACCGTGTAATATCTCTCTATAAACATTTCTAAATTCAAAATAACATTCCCATTCATTAGGAAAAGGTGACATTCAATACAACAGATCATTTTCGCAGTGCAGATGCCGCTAACTTTAATGACAGCGGATTCAGTTTTTGCAGTGTTAGCCTCGTTTTGTTGTTAAATATTTTAAAACACTTACAAGAGAGAGCGAGAAGTCTCACCTTCAACAATACACATTGTTGCATGTAGTGCAAAACTACGTTGGTATTTAGCAATATTTAACTTCATATTGAGGCTTAGACTACAAAAACCGAGCCCGTTGTCATTGAAGTTAGCGGTATCTGCAATGTGAGCACGCACCTCTTCTTCTAAATCCTCTACATCCGCTTCCTGTTTGCTTGTGTCATGTTGCACGTAGCCATTGACGTCAACACCCTTATCCAATGACATGATGTTATCCGTCACGTTCATTACCCAAATGCCTTTGGGGTTCTCTCCCCAGCAATGCACCGTCATAAAGGACCAATCATGAAGGCCGTTTTTACTATCGTCATAGCGACGAGTCGATAACATCTCGTTACGTGTTCCCGAGGGTGAAAACAAGTCGATACTGACGTCACCACGGCGTCGATGTTGAAAACTTAAACTTAGAGCCACGTGTTCCAATTTGGTGATTTTCTTATCTGTTCCGTCGCAAGCGATCGTGTCAATCGTAATGGACAAGGTCCCGCCTGCTGGTATTTCTCTTGGAACAAAACAATCTAGTTAATACTGGCTGTGTAAACACAACTATACTAATATTTATCACTATTCACCGAAGTGGAAGTGAATAGTGGTGGATATTTCCCGAGCCACGGTAAATATCAACTACTTTCACTGACACTGATATGCAAACAATTCTTAAGTTCTTTTAAGCCGCGAGGGAGCGTCTTCGTAAAGGGGGGGAGTCATGTCACATGCCAAGTTGATTCCATTTTAAATCTTTTGTTTTAACCACGCGGTAACGCTTTGTGTTCTGGTTATTGTTTGAAACTGATATAGTAAAATGCACTCATCAGTTCTGCCTCCTTCGCAACCGTTGTTGTAGGACTAAGTTGGTTATCAGCGGTGGCTGAAGTTTAGCTTTGCTAAAGCCTGGGTAGAGGCCAACAAAACCAATTAAGAAAAGAAATTTAAAAGCGAAGCTGATACCCCGTAAAACTTGTTTTATCCCTTTGGGCAGGAGAAGCATAAATTACAACCGTTTCACAGTCACTAACGAAGTGTTTATAGTACAATGGTTACATCTTACTGTTGTGTTCCGCTTGATGGTCCCCTGCAAACCCGTTGAGGCGGAACGGTTTTCCAACTTTTAGCTTTCTCGACCATGGCGTCGGCATCCATCCGCCCAAATCCGAACTTGTGGTTAAAGTGGAATCCTGCTCCATTCTTCATCCACCCTTCGTCAACTGGACTCGTGACTTGAGCTGACTCCACGATAATGTGCTGCACATCGCGCCAGGTCAGTTCCGGACTAAAAAGTAAATTATATTAAGGCAATTGTTCAAACAGAGTCAATAATAGAGTTCCAACAATGAGAGAACTGAAAAACTATAAATTTTTAAATGCTTCAAGCCAATGTATTTTCTAAATCTAGGCATACGAATTATGATACATTAAACTCGTTAACTATAGAGTTATAGCCATCTCAAGCTCATAGTTGACATAGTGGTCATCAGTTGTGCCTCCCACTTCTACTTCCCGGGATAAGTTCCAGTGCTCCGCATTTGGACTGAGATTTGTCGAACTCAATTTGACTTGAGGGTTTATCTCCCGGATGCTCCGGTTTTTCTATTTCAGCAAACTCGACTTTCACTCCAAGACCGATATACCGTCATGCCATTAAACAGTAGCCTCTGGCTAAGATGAATGGACAACCACTTCTTTTGCAATTGACGAAACTTCACACTTCCTCTGCTGAAAAAAATTTACAAACTGATTATGGACATCATAGACCATTCGAATCTGGCATTTATCTCGTAACGTTAATTGTAATCTTTTTAGCACAATCTTTTTAGACATGAATAGAACATTTATAAGAATATTACACTGAATTGAAGTTTGACTCACTTTGCTTGTAGTACTAATGCAATCATACCAGCAGCCAGAGGAGCAGCAGACGACGTGCCTTTGAACTCTTCTGTGCATTTGTGGTGCAAATCTGTCGTGACCTAGTAACAAATAGAAGACAATCTACTCTAGAAATGCATCATCTATACGATCGATTTTTCGCTATTGACTCCTCGTTTAGAATCTAAAACATGGCCGCCAAGGATAAACGTGTGCATTTTAGTAAATTTTGAAAATTGGTTTAGATAAGAACAATGTCCCAATGTCCCATCATCATCATCACATCATCATCATCATCATCATCATCATCATCATCATCACCACATCATTATCATCATCATCATCATCACATCATCATCATCAATTTTTCTTAACGTTCCTGGTTTTCCACTCCTGGGTCGGACGAGACATGAGTTGCCTACACTTATACACTGATGTGTATGAGATAAATGGCTGAATTGACAAATGGATGGGTCAGTTAGTTGAAAAGTAAATAAAGCTTTACAAAATGAATTTGGAGACGACAGGGCATTCGAATCTGGCATATATGTGGCAACATTAACCTTAATCTCTTTCACGAAGTCTTTTCATAGAATATATATCTATGAAAATAGCACAGTGCAGTGAAGTTGACTCACTTTGCTTAAGTACTAATGCAATCATGCCAGTAGTCGTAGGAACAGCAGACGACGTGCCAATGAGCTCAGCTGTACCGCTCTTCTAAGAATGCTATTCTTACTAGTGGCTGAATTGAAAAACAGATGGGCCTTAAGTTGAAAAGTAGATGAATTAATAAAATGTTTTCAGTGTAAAATTACCATTTTGTTTTCTTCCCTTTCCCTATGAGATCCTCCATTGAATGTGACAGCCAGTGTGGATGAGCAGAGTTCTGTATAGTATGCTGACAGACCATGATCTCCAATACACCCTATGGAGATGGTATAGATACTGGTGGTGTAGCCATCGCAGTTACAGTCATCGTCTGTCAGACCACCGTTCCCTGTGGCCCACACAAAGATATTTCCCTTCCCACCACGGCCCTATAGGAAGGAATGTTTCTTATTGATAAATTTAAGTGCAAGATAAATGTGCACCATAATGAACAATTAATCAGGTTGGCATAGTGGTCATCAGTCATGCCTCCCACTTCAATGACATGGGACCGTTTCCCGGGCTCTGCACGTGAGCTGAGATTTGCTGATCTCAATCTCATTCCGCTGGCTTTTCCTCTTGGTACTCGACAGTTTTCCTTCCCTCTGCACATGTATTTGACTTCCACACCAAGAACTGAGCCGTCAAATGGTTAAGCACCGGCTAAGTAGATTGGGTAACCACTTCCTTTGCAATAGACGTTAAATAAAGCATTTTTTTCATCTTTTGTTAAACTTTCCCTGACACTGGCGTCATGTAATGCGTTAGAATTTTCTTGCCAGATGTTCTTACAAGGTCCTTTAAAAATTGTTCATTAAATCCCAAACCATAGGGTTCTTAATTTTTGCTCTGACCCATTTGGATTTAAAACAAATGTTTTGGAGGCTGTTCTTAATAACATTCTTATTCTATACTTATCCAAATTGTAAATGATATTGAAAGTAACAACAACAATTTCTTAAATGAAGTCAAAGAGTTAGAATCAGATTGCTCTGCTTAGAATCAGACTAGTTGCAGGAGTTACATTATCAACATCATACCTACTATCAACGTCATCAAAATCACTATCATTACCAGCACCACTATCAACACCATTACTATCACCGTCACCATCATCGCCGTCATTATTATAATGATGATGATGATGATGATGATCATCATCATCATCTCTGTTATCATCATCATCGTCATCATCACTGTCCAAATGATCATCATCATTATCATTACTGTCATCATCATCATCACCATTGTCATTATCATCACTATCACCGTCACCGTCACCAGCACCATCATCGTCTTCATTATCATAATCATCACTAAAACTATCATTACCATCACTATCATCATTATTATCATCATCTCACCATCCTCGCCATCTCCATTACCAACACTATCGCCATCATCAACATAACTGTTAGAGTCATCACTCCTACCACCTGATAACCCAGTTGCTTAAGCTGGAAGGGACCACTCATAACTAATTAAATGCTTTGTAACTCTACCAGCCTTTTCAGCTCCTGCCTGTAAAGACTTGGCAGCAAGAGGTCCTGGTTTACCAAATGTTTTTCCGTCATCTTTGGGTCCCCAGCAGTTGCTGTAAACATCAATCACTTGGGAACTAAAACTAAGAGAGCTTGCCTCCAGTGCATCAGTGGCTTTGCCATCTAACATTCTCACACCTATAATGAATCAATTATCTTAATTTTACTTCTCACATTTCAAAATTTATTGGAAGAGTTAGGAAATCTGCAAAGAATCCTTAAAATAAAAATATTCTGAAAACTAACATCCGGCAAACCTGTCGGATACATGCATATATGGCCAGTGGGCCAAATAAGCATTTTTACAGACCCTGCGTCAACCAATGAAAAAGCAGGGAATTGCAAGGTCGTGAAACAAAAATCTACTACACAGATGATATTGCCTACCTCCAACCTTAGCATTATAAGCCACACCCACGCCACACACGCTGTTGTTAGCAACTGCTGCAACCTCTCCAGCACATCTTGTGCCATGACTGGATACAAAGGAAACAAATATCAATATAGATGATAACTATGATTGTGCATAATATTGTATTATTTTACAAGTAAAAGTGCTTGACGAGAGAGAGAGAGAGAGAGAGAGAGAGCCTGGAACAAGTACTAACAAATCTCTCTGGGATGGAGTTGGAAAATTATCACTGATTGATTGACAATGTATACTATAATTTTACGGCTCCATCCCCTAAAACATTTCTAAATTCAAACTGTTGAAAAAGTGGTCCGATCATACATTAATTTTTTTTGACATTTTGAGAACCATAAAGTCTGTGAAACTCGTTAAGGAATTAGATTAGAATAAAGTCTACATCAATCTATATTTCTATAATAAATTACTATTACTAGTATGCTAAGCTAAATCCTTTTGAGCCTAGTGGCCCATGGAGCCGGCACTAATCTCTGGTTCCGGCAGTGTTAAGTGAATGAGAGTCTTTGACTCCCCATGGATGGGACACTAATCCATCGCAGGTTATCTCCCAGCAGACGCTGGTACCCATTTACCTACCCCGGAAGGATGGAAATCGAATCTCGGCAATGTGCCGGTATCGAACTGGGGACCATGAGGTTAGAAAGCAGAGATCTTACCAACTGCGCCGACCATGTCTGCCTATTACTAGTATGGCAAATGTATTAATCATTGTGAGCTTGAGCTACCTGTGCCACTTTGATTGGATATACAGACAGACAGACGAACAAACACATCAATAAAAGGCAAACGCCGAGGCTTACCAATTATCTGGATCAGAGTCCCTAGGATATGGGTCAGGATCCATGTCATTAAAATCAAAGCTGGCTTTAGGTTCCTAAATAAACAAAGAAAATGTTTACTTGGTAAGTGCCAAATGATAAAATTGCAACTATACCAAAGTCTGGCCTGTAGTGTCCTGAGGCTGCACTTGTTTTTATATATCTGGTCCATTATCTTGTATCAAAATCAAGCCTTTCTAGTTTACAACAGGGTATCAAAATCAAGCTACTTATAGTTTAGAACACGGTATTAAAATCATGTCATTTCTAGTTTAGAATATGGTATTAAACTCAAGCCATTTTTAGTTTAGAACAGGGTATCAAAATCAAGCTATTTATAGTTTACAACAGGGTATCAAAATCAAGCTACTTATAGTTTAGAACAGGGTATCAAAATCAAGTCATTTCTAGTTTAGAATATGGTATTAAACTTAAGCCATTTTTAGTTTAGATCAGGGTATCAAAATCAAGCTATTTATAGTTTACAACACTGAACAGGGTATCAAAATCAAGCTATTTATAGTTTAGAACAGGGTATCAAAATCAATTCATTTCTAGTTTAGAACAGGGTATCAAAATCAATTCATTTCTAGTTTAGAACAAGGTCTGGAGACACAACAATCTTGTGTACTATTGCAGTTAGAATTTGAACAACTCACCCTGAATAAATCATAATATTCATTTTAATTAAACACTTACATAGTTTGGTTTCAAGTCAGGATGAGTGTGATCAACACCTAAAAAATATAAATTCTATTATTGCTGTTTATTCTGATGGCTAATACAGAAACGTGCACCTCAGTAACAGAACTACTTGTAAATTAGATAAAGTTGAATACTGTGGCTATCAGGATAATAACATTATTGGTAAGAGCTTGGAACAATTTTAACATACTTCAAGAATCTGCAAAATTCACACATCAACCAAAAAGCTAGTAAGTTCCTCATTCTTTTCAGATAACTAATATATAATTTTATGAGGATTCAATACTTTTAGATTTGGATGGTCCACAAGGGTAAAATGATACGTTAATGAAACTGTCCTTATGATCATGATATTTTTTAACAGAAGAAACATGTAACTACAATTAATGAAAATGTTAAAAAACATCTATCAACAAGTAACTATGGCATTATACTCGCTTACATGTAATGTCAACTATACTATACAGTGTTATTACTTCATTTAACGTCTGTATGAAAAAAAGTAGAAAATAAAATGAACCTACAAATATTATACAAAAAAGAAAATTGTTTGCGCTCAAGATTTCTTAGCCTTTTCTTCAACAGAAATATTCACTTACATTATCAAAATCCTTTTAAACTGAGTAAATTTCATTTGCCAAGTGCGATTGCAGGCACACACAAAGGCACACACGTGAATTGAATATCGGGTGCTTTTAACTCCACGTGTGAAATGCAAAATGAGATCAAAATTACACAATGTGTTCAAAATTAGTGAAAAATAGTTGTGTTGTGTAGGTAAAGGTAGCTAATAATTATGATGAAAGTGTTGCTATCAGTAACCTCACTTTCATTTAACTCTTTTTTAGTACCTTTTAGTATTTTAAAACACTGATACACTTACTTGATGTGATCCATTTTTAATTACTTTAAAAGTAAATTTATCTAGTTTCAAATAGTAAGCTATTAATTAAACAAATCTAAATTTTAACGTTACAATTTCTATGTTGGATACATTTTGTTTAAACAATTAGGTATCTATGATTTTTACTTGATATTTTCTTCCTTCTTTGCACCCAAAAAAACATGTGTGCAGATCGCACACGTAAATTGGTTCACATATGCCAATCACTGCAGCCATGTACATCTTGCTCACAAAATGGCCTGTACAATTTACAGCTGTACTTGTTATGCCCTTTCCTGTCACTCACCATCATCAAGAATGGAAATCACTACATTCTTCCCAGTGTAACCCTTTTTCCACACAGGTAAAACATTGATATCAACTCCAGCTGGTCCGCCTGTTTGACCTGTGTTCAACTGATTAACACCAAAAATTCAAATTCATTGCAAGTAAAGTAATCATTATAAATTAATTCAAATCTTTGGTTGATCTACAACAGTACATAACTTACAAGCCCACCTGGGTCCCACTCACAGATTTGGTGAGGACTGACTGATGCAGAGTAAAGGTATAAATTTTTGGCCCTTAAAATCCTTATATACACAGTATATATATTGGCCTTTAAAAGCCCTATATAGCATAAAAACTATATAAAAATTTATTCAATTTTTTGAACTCTTAAGATGAGAACTAACTGATGAATTTGAATAACTGATAAAAGAACTTCAGAACTTTGTATGCTTTTTGATAAAAAAAAGTTTGGAATTTAAATTCTGACTGAGTGGCAGGGAATTGGTACCATGCGACATTAATAGCAGCCGTCACTGATGTTTTACAAAAAAATGTAACAGATAAGTCAAGTGAATACAATTTTAACAGCTTATCAGTGTAAATGGGGGTGGCCGAATTTTCCCCACTTACAGACAGCAATCTCATTTCATGGCATTGTTATTCTCCAAACCAGTACTCTTGCTCTCCTACTTCACTTGCATAGGCCTTGCCATTTGAGGCGAGTGATTGCTCGTGCAAAATTGATCTGACAAGAGCAATAAATCACTCTCCTAACTGCCAAAAATTGCTCGCCTCTTTGTTGAATACAAACGAAGTTCTTTTTAAGCTTTGTTTTTAAAAATTTGAAGAATTTTATATCCAAACAACTTTTATTTATCTTTTTTTAGACAAAGTAAGCAGTTTAAAGCCTTTGTCATTGGCTACTTATCTTGATCCAGTTATTGGAAAGATTTAAATTAGCCTGTATACGCTGTTTAGGATGTGCAGTAGTATCAATTGAGGTGTTTTTAACTGCTAATTACTCAATGGGAAAAATCGCTCCCCTCAAATAATTTACTAGGCGAACGTTTAAGCACTTGACAAGGATTTTCAAATGGAAAGCCCTGCTTGCATCTTCTATATCTTCTTCATTTATCTTACTGTACAGCTTTCTCTTGCCCTTCACTTTAATCTCCTAGAATGCCCTTCCCTAGCTCTTCACACAACTCTGCACCTCTCCAAATGTATACTTCTACATTCCAAGACCACACCTTCACCCCAAGCCACTCAATGAATCATTCTAAGGGCAGTGATGGTGCAGCTCAAGGTCAAGGGCTGCATTTGGTTGTGGTAGCCAAGTGCAGCCCACCCCAGTAGGTGCCCTTGTTTTCTTGTTGTCATCATGAGGATTTCTACAAATTGAAGTATGCTCTTGCAACCGAAGAGTGTAGTGAAAAAAACAACATATACAGTATGTAATCAATGTTTGATGAGGTTCTCTACTCTAAGAGGATGATCCCTTATTGTCTCTTTCTAACTTTAGGGAGAATTTAGCATTTCATCTCTCCCTGCATTTTTCAGATTATTTCATAATATTTTGAGAGAATATAGTATTTCATACAAAGTCACTTGAATTGTAATTCTAATATAGTCTTGACCTAATCATCTGGGGAAGCCCTGCAGCTCACAATTTCAAAACAATGCAGCCTTAATTTCCAATGATACTAGTGCACCAGTTGACAATTAAAGAAGTATATATTTTTTATTTCATTGTCTATGATATCTATTTTGAAAAATAGGTACACAAAGTGTTCATGTGTCTACTGCCTTGTTTTAGTGCATATTACTTTTATGTGTGGGAAACTGCAACAAAAAATCCATGTTTATGGACTAGACCTTGTTAAAATCACACTCTAATGCACATAAGTCCTTTGTACGATTTCACTTGTGATTGGTCGAAATTAAATGCCTGACCGACTCTCCTCGGCATCACAGATCACTTATTGATTAGCGACTGCATGTCGACAAGTTAACAAACTTTTTTCCTGTCTTACTGTCTACCTGCGAATGCGCAGTAGACACAACAAAACTTACCATGTACCACATGTCACTGAATTTAGGATCATCTGGGACTCCATCACGCTTAAATCTATGAAGAACTTTTTGTTGCTCAGCCCATTTGACCTAAGCGGGAAAAAGAAAATTCAAATTATAAAATACTTCATTTAGATGTTGGGATTGAAGGAAACAGTGGTTTAGATAGCACAGACGAATGGAGTGAGATGGTACGGACATGTGTTGAGGAGGGATGATGGCCATATTTTGAGGGAGGCATTGGAGTTTGAAGTGAAGGGAGGACAACCGAGGAAGACATGGAGATTGCAGGTGGAGAAGGAGAGTGGGAATGTTGGTTTGAAGAGGGAGGATGCAATGGATCGAGCAAGATGGAGAGTGGAATTGGGAGAGATTGCTGGCAAAGTGGGGTAAATCTGGCCACCCTCGTTTACAGGAATAAAACCGGATCAAAAATGGACTGATGATGATGATGACTTAGAGGTGTGGCATAGTAATACGGGAAACATAAAAAGCTGAAGATTTAAGTATCAAAGTGAGATAAGCAAAGACAAGACAAAATAGCATTCATTTATAACTTTCTCACTAAAAAACAGGAGAGTTGGCATCTGACTCTCAACCTTGTCATTAAATGGTTAGTGTGCACTGTTCAAATCAGATAAAAAGATTTGGCTTTTTTTGTAAAAATAGACATTAATCTCTTTGATTTGAGTTGAAAAGAAACTGTAACAGGAGAGAACATTCCTCCCAAAATATGTAGTAGTACACCATGTTGCACTTCTCTCCTTTTATTCATTTACTGCTCACACTGCTCTTGTTTCCCAAACAGTTCAAATCCTATATCATTTGAAGATTTTTGTGTTATTCCTTAGAAATGATCCACAATGGCAATCTTTGCTTGCTGAAATAAATATGTCTCTTGTTGCCTCGTGTAGAAATGGTTAACCAGATTCTCTGATACTGATTCCAGAAGTATTTTCAATGACATGTGTTTTTGAATTTTTATTCAATAAGCCTCCGTTTTGCTACTTATCCTAAGGGGAGAAACTTGAACAGAGAGCCAGAGTAGAGTGAAACATGAATTGAAATTATTATATGCTAGAGCAACCTTAAATCTAATAAACATTTAATAATATTTAATAAATAAAAACTCTAACCTCTTTTTCTAATAATAATCTATCTGTCTTGTCTCTATTATGTAGCTTGTTGAATTCTTGAACATCATCATGTCGCAAATGGTAATGTCCCTGTAAGTCGCCAATCTAAAAAAGAAGCAAAATTATAATTATAACAATTTATATTAAATAGTAATAATAACAATTATAATTAATACAATTATAATAAATACTTTATTTATACCTGGATTTTTGGAGAAGCATTAATTTACAGAGCTCTTCTCCAAAAATCCACGTCAGACAATCAATCAGTCAATCCAATTTTGAACTGGGTTTATCCTTATTATTTTTTATGATGAAGTTTTCAATTCACACTATATTAAATCCTCATTATCTCATCATAACATTTTGGAGAATTTAGCAATTCATACAAAGTCACCATTGTTTTGGCACTAAAATGAATTAAATGAATCTTGATTAAGTTTTTATATCACCCTAAATTACCCTTATGATCTCTTCCTAGCCCCTAGGAGAATTTAGCATTTCAGATAAAGCCACCAAAAAATTGAATGGTCAACAGCAAAAATGATACAAGTGACTTTTGTTCAAGTTCTTGTCTCTCCCTACTTTATCCTTATTATCTTTTTGAAACCCTAGGGAGAATTTAGCTTTTCATACAATGTCCCTTATGATGTTTTTGCACAAGACCTTTCAATTATAAATTATAAGCTTAAATGCTAGTATTCATGTACAGTTGTTGAAGCATTTTTAGGTTAAATCAGAATTTTTGTAGGACTTCACTGGGGAGTCAGGTTGGTATAGTGGTCATTAGTCGTGCCTCCCACCTCTACGACCCGGGATCGATTGGTTGGTATAGTGGTCATTAGTCGTGCCTCCCACCTCTACGACCCGGGATCGATTGGTTGGTATAGTGGTCATCAGTCGTACCTCCCACCGCTACGACCCGGGATCGATTGGTTGGTATAGTGGTCATCAGTCATGCCTCCCATCTCTACGACCCGGGATCGATTCCTGGGCTCAGCATGTGGGCTAAGATTTGTCGATCTCAATCTTACTTTGAGGGTTTTTCTCTGGGTACTCCGGTTTTCCTCCCTCTGCAAATTTGACTTTCATGCCAAGATCTGAGCTGTCGAGCGATTAAAAATTAGCCTCTGGCTAGGAATGGACAACCACTTCCTTTACAATTGACATTAAATAAGGTATTTTATTTTATTATTATTATTATTCGTCAGCCCTTGCAAACTGAGGATCAATAAAGCAGTGCAAAGCCCAACAGTTATCCTACAGAACTACAACAGATTCTGTCATTAGAATTACAAATGATTACAGAATGGGTGTTCAAGAGAAACAAATAGAACATTGTATTTTGAATGAGATTGTGTTTATATTATATTGTAATCATGAAAAAAGATAAACATATTAACTGTCCCTACACAATATATGTCCTGGCAGTCAGGTTATAATAACAGTATAATAAGAAACAAATACTAAATAGAGTTGACCCCATTTTCTCTGCTTCATTGACTTTCACTGATTCTTCTAAAATTTATTATTCATAATTTCAGAAAGAAAGACAGATCAGAAGATTACAGTCATAATTAAGTTCTTAAGAATACTAATTTTACTGACCTGACCCAACAAAGTAAATCCGTGTTTCTTGGCAATTTTAGATACTACATCTCTTTCAAATCTTGGATCAAACTCAACAGCCCATGTATTTGTGAAATATCCTTCCTTTCCTTCAACGTCACGTCTCCAGTCTGTAATATTTCTCATACTACTGTCGATCGTAGCACTCAGAGTATTTTTAGCCAGTAACAGCAAAATTAACGTATAATTCAAAGCCGTTACGAAACCTTTTGGGCCATCTCCCATGTTTTCTTTTCAATGGCCGACAATTTGGAGGCGCGTGGTTGCGGATCATCCACGGAGCTGATTCGATGTGAAACGGATGACATAATAATTAAACCAGTCGTGTTGATGGTAGCTGGCAGGTTTTAATCAGGTCTGTGACGCCGCTCGACACACGCTGGTGCTTCATTCATATTTTTTACGGTCGCTTGTTCCTTGACACCATTTTAAACAACTATAAACTATTTAAACAAAAAAGTCTTTATACTGTAACACATTTTGTATTTTTTGTTGACCTTATGATGACCACTATCATTTGCTTTTTTACTCTTTTTTTGCATTACTTCTTGAAAAGAGGTAAGTATATCCTTTTTCACGACATGAAAGGTCATGGTGTTTGTTCTTTTTTCAAAGAACGCGAAAACGCATTTTGATAGCGAGTCTGAATATTAGTGTAGTACTTTCGGGTTACAAAGCTATTCTTTCCACTTTACAAAGGTCCGTCAGTTTTTATGTAAACAACAATTATAATCATTATGAAGTCCAGAAAGTTTGATAGCAAACTTCCTCTTTATCCGCCATTTTTTAAGTTCAAAACAAAAGTCGAACGCATGCGTCAAACTATTACTTGCTGACCACTTTTTCTCCGGGCTCGGACAAATTTTCTGAACCCTCCCTGATCTCTAGTAGTTAACATTTTCAACAACAACATTTTTCTTTATTTTGCACTATTTATATCATTAACTACAGCTAAAATAAAATAGAAAGGAGAAAATAAAGAGAACATAGTTTTATATA
>JAOTRI020098274.1:0-14539 GCA_028564885.2 Zoanthus sanctaehelenae | reverse complement strand
TGAATACAGGTATGATGAGG
This sequence comes from Zoanthus sanctaehelenae, assembly GCA_028564885.2. NCBI lineage: Eukaryota > Metazoa > Cnidaria > Anthozoa > Zoantharia > Zoanthidae > Zoanthus > Zoanthus sanctaehelenae. The sequence goes on along the minus strand of JAOTRI020098274.1, from coordinate 14,519 downwards.
ATGGTGATGATGGTAGTGATGATGACGATGATATAGACGATGATGAATACAGGTATGATGAGGATGGTGATGATGGTAGTGATGATGACGATGATATAGACGATGATGAATACAGGTATGTTGAGGATGGTGATGATGGTAGTGATGATGCCGAGATATTGTGATGGTAGTGTTACAAAAGGATACAGATACAGACTTATATACACTATCAAGGCGTTCCTTCTTCTGATAGTATTATCAGGTTAAAGACTGGCCGATCGTGCATAAATGATGTATCTGTTTACATCGTGATATAATTTTGTTCACATACGATGTTCGTCGTATGGCAGTCGTGCGCGCGAGTTTTCTACAGTGAACGACAGTTGCATCTTAATGAATTTCAATGAATTTCAAAGATCAGTTGTTCCTGTCTGGGATTTCAAGTTTTAATTAAATAAGGCACATCGACTGATCAATAAATTGATGGAGAGACTTGAAAACTCGCTTTTCGAGTGATGATGTAAATGATAGACTGATTGGTAGTTAAATTAATTGGTTTCATAAAAGATCTGTTAAACGATTACTTGATGAAATGATTGATTAATGATTAATTAACCCTAATTAGCCCGGGCATTTTTTGAGCACTCTCAACCCGGGGAAGGGGTGGGTGGACTCAAACAGCTGCAAGATTGATACTTGGCAGAATTATCAAAATACGCATAATAATGTCCTGGGGTAGGGCTGATTTAAATGATTGACTCACTGATCAATCAATTGATTGATTCTCTATATGACTGGGTTTTTTTGAGAGGATGAGGTCACATTGTGGTATTTATTAAGCTGTTCGTACCCGCATAGCGACGACGCTTGATCTTCCTACACCATAGGTTGACTAGAGGTGATATCATTGAGGTCTTTCATCAACCCTTCAAGCCCTGCTATTTCTTTTTCTAGATCAGCTACAGCAATGTCGTTCTGCAAAGGATCCAAATGTTAATTTACCACTTTACCTAAGTTAATGCAGACTAATTTTTTGTCAGTAAATGGTTTAAGGCCTAATCGTTCATCAATGTACATTGTTTTGTGTACCTGATCCTGCACGGTTTTGACCTCTAGAAAAAGATAGACAACGAGGCGTTGAGAGAGCAGGAAAGATAAATAGCCCACAAAGGATTGGCTGAAAGCCCGCAAAGGCTTGCCTGAAAGCCCGCAAAGGCTTGCCTGAAAGCCCGCAAAGGCTTGCCTGCAATCCCGCAAAGTATCTCTGGGATCGTTTGGAAGCCGGAAAGACTATAACTTAAACGGATAACAAAAAATGTTTTTAGTTGAAGTTCTGGCTACCATCTAACTGAGATATGATAAGTGATTCGTTTAAGAAACCGGGAATTTTCATCACTTGTTTTACATTAATGGAAATACATACAAATAACACTATCTTCCTGTCAAGAAATCTTCTGTTCTAAGTAGTGTTTTAGTCTTTTAACTACTTCACGGCTGAAATACACTCTGTAAATAAATAATGGTTTGGGAAATAATGGTTTGACAGAAATAAACAAATAAATAACTTCTGCTTTGAAGAGTCTTCTTTTGAAGTTATTTATTTGTTTATTTCTATCAAACCATTGCCCAAACCATTATTTATTTACAGAGTGTGCTAATCCGGTAACGGAGGCCAGGGCTGAGATATTTTAAATCATGACGTGTGAGTGCTTGTTTGAGACAGCTAGAGCCAGTTCACAAGTCTATAGAAGAACACAACAAATAACCCTGCTCTGTTAAGAGTCCTTGTAGCTCAGTGGGTAGAGCATCCGCCCGGTGTTTGGAAGGTCGTGGGTTCGAATCCTGTCATGGGCTCAGAATTTTTTCTCAGTAATATTGATTTGAAAAAGAAGACACTTCAAAGCAGAAGTTATTTATTTATGACGAATTTTCGGGGCTAATTCATAAAGCCAATAAAATCTTGGTTTAACTCGTGTAGTCTATGTTTTTCTTGTTTGATTCTTTTTCCCAGACAAATTGTCCTTAAATAACTAGTACTCCTTACTGCTCTCTAATGTGATGAAGGGGGAAGAGGGAGGGGGCTTATTGTGCCTTTCATATCACTTTTACCCACAACGATAATTGATAAATGAACGGTTTTTCAGAATCGAAAGGGTTTGTGGTTATTGCGGACGTACAAGATTTTGTTAATTATAAAATCAGTCCTCCATGAAAAACATTCGGTTTGATTCTCTGAAAGTCTATAAGGCTATTAAAGAAAAGGTTTTGTTTCTCTTTAAATTTCAGTTTATTCATTGTTCGACCTTGTAGTTGTATTGTTACAAAGTGGTGGAAGAACCGGAACATGTGTTATCTTTCCAGCTGTTGTGGCACAAACAAGCTCAGTAAGACTGTATTTGTTCACCATTTGAGTAGAAGATTCTTTTTTTGTTGTTTCTTGGCATGTAATTATAAAATCATTTTTAGTACTTTTCGAAGAAGGTTGAGACAGAGTTTTGGGCGAACGGGTTGCTTGTAAAACTGAGTGAGGCAATAAATCGGGTAATGGGTTTGGTTTGCAGTTAACACTGTCAGCTTTCCAGTTATATCCTGTTGTTTCCGTGGATTTTACGTCACATTCTGAAGTGTAAACAGGCGAAAAAGGTAGTTGCTTTATAACCTGTGAATTAAGCGTTGCTTGCTCTTGGGAACAGCTGCATTGTTTAGCATGGTCATTTGTTTGCAAGATGGAATGCCTTCCATGTGGAATGTCATTGCTGCCTTTTCTTTTTGGTTGCGCATCTTCGTGTAAATACAAATTTATACTTAATACATTGGATTCCTTATGATTTGACTGATTTCCAATATTCTGAACTTTATTATCCAGTGAGACTTTGTTCAGTCGTTTTGATAGGCCTGGAAGCTGGACCTTAAATGGTAAATCGACGTCACTGTTTCTTCTTTGGTATTCCTTTTCCGCGGTTTGAAGCCAGGTGGTCAGTCCACCGTCGGGCAGTGGAGTGGATGGTTGATTGGAATCCGTATCCAGAATGGATAAGTCTCGTTTAAAGGTTATTCTTGAGGGGCTCAATTTTCGTCTTTCGGTCTGAATGTTAGTACCAGAACCCCGAGATAAGCCTAACAAATCGGAGTCAGAGCCGTATTTTGTTTGGGAAGAGATACTTGGGTGTTCTAGAAGTGAAGACGTTGTATGACGTCGTACAGAGATGCTGGCGTTGGCAGCGCTACAATTTGAAGTACCAGGGAATATGTTTGGAGCAGCGTTTGGCTCACAATTGCAGATGGTTAAAAAGTTCCTACGTGTACTCAGCTGGGAGGAAGGATGAAACATTTGGCGAACTTTTGGTGATTCTTGAAGAAAATATTTCCCTGCGCATGGTTGAACTGCTCCTGTAGGACCCAGACTTTTTTTCAGATCATCAACATGCTTTCCTTCATTTATTACAAGAGAGTCAGTTTTTCTGCAGCGTCTGTAGTAATCATTGGTTGTGCTGCTAGCCGTGTTTAACACTAGCATTGAGTTGAGTGGCTGCTGTACCCAATGAGATTTTGAGGTTGCATCGCTTGAACTACGGATATTAAAACGTTTTGTTTCGTTAACTACTGCATTGGATTTCTTTTTATTGCTGTCATGAGTAAGTGAGGTTTCCTTAGTGTCTTTAATGCAAATAACTCTCGAGTAAGTATCAGGGTCAGTGTCCGTCACATCTTTACTGCTATGAGACAAAGAAGACGAAAATAAACTGTTCACCTTTATCGTTATTTGTGATTGTGGCTGTTTAGTACATGGCTGCAAATAAGGAAACTCATCGCTCTCATCTTCTGAGAAGTTAAGGCTTATTTTGTCATCTACAGAACTGATTCGAGGAATGCTTTGCATTGTTGAAAGCTGGTGTTCTTGGTCATTGCTCCTTCTCGCTTCAGCCAACGGCACTTCAATTGATGTTCCCTCTTCACATTCATTCATTATAGTTTCCAGGTTAATCGGTCCAAAGTGACAAATTGAATGTTTTCTTTTCCTCGTTGCGTTGCACTCCCGCACTTTGTGTTTATCAGTATTTGCTGCAAGCACATTCTGTGAAGGGTTTTTGTTCTGTGTTTTGAAGTCGCTTAGTTCATACCGTTGTCTAGGCGTTAGAATTCTCCTAAAATTACTCATCAAAGGCCACGACAGCTTCCTAGTGTCTTGTATTGCAGATAGACATTCTGCTGAGTCCCTCATCTTAGTCACGTCAGATGCCCTTTCCAAAATCTGATCTTGTTTTTGTATAGCATCAAGTAGTAGTTTGATTGTAATAAGGTTTCCCCTTTTTTTTGCATAATCAAGTGCTGATTTTTTCTCATTGTCCTGAATGCACGGATGGGCAGAAGCGTTCACTAAAGAACTAATTACGTTGCTGTTTGAGTTGGATAAACAAGCAAAGATTAGTGCTGTTTTCCCGTTAACGTCTCGCAAGTTCACTTTGGCGTTCATGTTGAGTAAGAAATGTACGACCTTTCCCTTATCTTCGTTGGTATTATTAGACTTGCACGCAAGCATTATTGAAGTTTGTTGCTCTTCATTCCGTGTATTGACTGATATACCTCCTTCGATTAACAGCCGAACGAGGCGGAGCTTACATTCGGAACTTGCATGAAACAACGCATCGATGCCTTTAGAAGCCATCGTTAAGAGCTCTAAATTCCTTCTTGCCTCCTATTCATGTGCTCACGTCTTCTGTTCCTGCAGAGAGGTAATACAAGACACACTAATATTATTTCATTTCAGCTGAATGGTTAGAAAGGTATTGTTCAAACGGAATGAAGTTTTTGTTTGGTGTTCAAAAAACAAAAAGTATCTAATAGTACTGAAATGTAAACTTTTCGTATCCGCTTTTTGGATTGCTATGCGCTTTTGGCAACGCATTTTAAAATTAGTTTTTTAAAAATGTAAAATTCTGAAAGAGATGGAGAGAATATTGGAATAACATTAACTTTCTCTGACTGGAATTTGGAACGAGTTCATGTTGAAGATGCAAGCCTTTTGTTCTTAATTTTTCAAAGTTATTCTTTTGCCAGAATATTATGTAAATATAAGGCCTTTGGAAACGTATTCAACTTGTCAGAAAAAGTCTCTTTCTCTATCTAACCGGACTTTTGCAGGTCGACTTTGTTTTAAGGGACCTTAAGCAACGAGCCGGACGGGAACATGAGCGACGACGGCTCCGAAAAATCCCCCTTCTGGTTTACTCTTTATTTTCTGTGCGAGTCATTAGGGTTGCATTTTATTGCTTTACGCATTGTGAATAGAAAAACGATGAAATGTTTCTCCAAAAAGCTAAACAAATATAGAGAAAGTTTTTACTATTACATCCACGTAATCCCGAGAACCGGCTCAAAACTGAAGGTGTTTTTACATTCTATAATTTTAGCTATAACTCTTTGCATGTGCTTCGTTCTATGCCGTCGGCATCGCCATCCTTGGTTGCTAATGGCTAATGTTTGTGATTAATCGCGCTTCTGTTTGTCATCTTTGCTTCTCAGATAAGGACGTTGGACCGAAGGTCCAGTCTATCGTCACTCTATTGAGGGACTTAAAAGAACCAAGAGGTTGGAAAAGATTGAAACGTCTCTGGGCCAATGGCCCGTTTCCTTGAAAATCAATGCGCCATATTTTGAATTTATGTCCTATTTGCGCATGGCGTACGTCATTCCTAACCCTGAGAGCCCACACATTTGTCTAAAAGAGCAGATAGTGATCCCGGTGTTGTGGTCTGTCGTCATCATTAGTACTGAGGGCATTTACAGTTATTAATATATGTGAGCCGCTTTTGCGGACTATCTAAGACCCTCAAGTGTTGAAAACTGTATTTATTTGTGTTGCGCATGTGATCATATCCATATGAAAAATGCTCAGTATAAATATTATATATTTCTTATTTTATTGTTACGACTTATGTTCCTGCATGTCCTCTACGATAAAATCTGCTATTCAAATTTCATGCATTCCTATCAAAAATTGAAAATTATTTAATTATTTTTTGTCACTCTATATCTATTGGTAAGAGAGCTAGGAATTCAGTAGAACTAATCACACAACAATGTTCGTCCTATCTAGAAGGACGGTGTTACACATGCAAGGAAAAATTTTGATATACGTCGTTTTGAACCTTAACTTTACGCCCGACGCTTATTAACTTTGCATGACCATGATAAGATTTTTAATCGTTGTGCCGATTGTTGATTTGTGAAAAAAAGAGAGTAAAAATAGTTTTTATAATATATTTAACATTTACATGTTAATATATTATTCAGCCTTTTAAACTGACTAGTAAATAATCTGTGCACAGTGTTGTTTAGTGGTACAAACTCAGATCGTTAAAAACACCGTTGCCAAAAGTTTGGAACAGCAAACAAAATATAATAGCACTAAGTTGCTGTCGAATTGGCAGACATCCTATGCAGATTTAAATTGGTGGATTGTTTGCGCGTCTTTAAAATCTGTCTATCTTGCGATTATATAAGAAATATCTTTTGTTGAGTTTTCTATTAACAAATGTTTGTTAAATCTTTATTTTTGCTATTTTAGATTCTGAAATGTAACTTTCAATTCCTAAACTTTCTTTTTATGTCGGATCATGAAGAAAACAAAATTTACTGTGTCATTAACACAATTTTGAAATTTTCTCCCGTTTTAAACGCTTTCAGATCCATCTTTACCGACAACGAAATTGCGTGTATTATATTCGAAGCACTAAAATTAAATACGACGGCGTTTACATTGGCATGGCATCGCATTTAGCTTGGGGAAATGTAAATGGTCAAAAATGGAATAGCAATAAAATAACAGCCCTGTTTTCAAATAAAATCGGCAAAGTAATAAAACAATTTGAATGACGAAATGTTCGAAACAGAACATTTTTTGCATTATTCGCTTGTGCATGCTACCTTTAAAACTTCTATCTTTGACAAATTTTGATCCGAAAACCATATACAATATGTCAAATAATCATGGTACTGGGATAATGATTATCTAAAAATTGACAAGGAAAACCAGAAGTGAAATTACGATTTGCAATGGTTTGAACTTTAGTGTTCAATTTAACTGTGTATTTATTGTGATAAGATTATACACTGAAAATATCGCCTTTACAAATGTCAACACCAAACATTGGTATCCAAGATTTAGGCGACAAATAGCGATTCAAAGTATTCAATGCATTCTGAAAAATGAAATATTTTTATTTCATAGTATCTAAAGAAGTCACAGTATCTGTACAACAATTCACCTGTTCGGTTATTGAAAGAGACAAAAATCACTTTATGATTTCCCTATCACCTTAAATACTAAAAGTGTTTTATTAAATGAAAATTTTTTTGCTATACTGAAATATTCCCTAACCTTCGATAAATTCAACTTTGATTTGAAATTAACTTAATGTTTGCTCTCATTGAAGCTAGAAAAGCTGAATAAACAAAATTGAAAATTTCTAACCTCCAATTGTCGAAGCGTATAAATCAGTTATAGATCGGAAGTTCAAATCTGAGCAAATTTTGCCAAATCTTTTGGTAGACTCGATATGTAGTGCCTGTGTCGTAGTCAAGCCGAATCTCCGGATATATCGCTACACTTGTTTGTTATTAACCTTGTCAGAACAGCAAACTCTTGCTTTGCTCAAAATCATTTTTTTATGTTGACAAAGAAACGTCTGCCTCTGCCTTCTTATGTTAATCTTCCCACCGATTAAATTCTTTGACAACTGAATCTAAATGCATGCAAACTATAAGTAACTGGTAGGCAAGAAGTCCGCTAAATGTGGGACGCCTATTTAAAAAAAAAGGAATTTGCCTAACATTTTATTTTAAAATAACTTTAGGATATATTTTGTTAAGTTTAAGGAATTTCAATTTCCGAAAAAATGTAGATTCAGTTTTTACTTTCGCCGCGTTTAAATTTACACCTGTAAGAACATTTGGAAATTTCCAAAGTTATTTTAGTCAGAGTTCTGATTCAAAGTAAAAGTTGTCATTTAATGTTTGTATTTTTCTTAACTTTGACAGCAAATATTTACCTTTCTTTACTGAAAAAATAATAAATTGTTATCTAAAGAAATGAATAAATAACGCAAAAGTCGCTAAATTTAAAACAATGTAACAATCAGTAAGATAATGGCCTAGCTTAATTGTAAAACCTTTTTGCTATTGTTTTTATTTTTAAGAAAGGATACGAAGGTAAAAATAGAAGGTGTTTCTTCAGCCTTTAATGCATGCCTCAAGGTGGGGGTTCATATCACACTATACTATGACAACTGCCTGCCCTGCAAGCTGGGTGATCCCTGAGTCACATCCAGCACGCTTTGTAAATGAACTAAGTCTAAAGTTGTCGTGTGGTCAAATTGGCTAAAAAAATTACATCTCAACTCTAAAATCATGGAGTATGAATTTTAAGTTCTTTCTTGTTTGTTTCTTGTTTTTAAAATACTCACTTTAGCTATTAGATTGAGACGTCTCGCTTGCACGCTCAGTTGCAAAAAGTCAAAATTCACTGCCATTCTAGCAAGTACGTTAAAAAGAATCGAATTTACAGTTAAGAGTGGTTAGTTTTGTAATGAAGAGAGAGACTCATTTAATGTTGTTTACTTCGCCAGTTGTAGCGGGAAGGTCTTACCTTTAACCGTACTGTTCGCTTCCAAATTCCACGTCCATTCCGGTGTCAAATATTTTGTGCCTTGACAATTTCACTGTCATTATAAGGGGTTTTAGGTCATTTTAAATCTAAATGTAATGCTAAAAAGAACTTAAAACTCATTAATATAAGCTGTGAATGAATTTAGAAAAAAAATGCGGCGTTAACTCGACACCTATTAGCATGAATTTAAGAGAAGCAAAATAAAATACAAAGAATGAAAATAAATGTAATGCAATGTCCATTTAACCTCGATTTCTAAAACTAAAACGGGTTCAATCCTCGTAAAAATATTTTTTAACATTTTGTTTCACCGTGTGTATATATAAATTAAACTTATGTGTTTATAATATAGTTCTTGTTTCTTCCGAAACACCTTCATATTGTTTTTCTTCTGTCAAATTAACTTTGACTTTATCATAGTGTTGATTAATCCCTATTAAATATCCTTTTATCTTTTAAATTCGTTTACAGAAATTCTCAGTTGTTGTAAAAAAAGATCTTTTTAATAGCCTTGCCGAAAATATTTTAGTTTATAGAACTTCATAACAGCCCTATTCACATTGAAAAAGCACAGACAAACGACTTTATCAGGATTTACACTTTTTTTTCATAACAATACATAATTCATAAGAATATTAAGGCAAGTTAAAATTTCCGAAATTTTAAGAAAAAAATATTTTAAGAATAACGCTGAAAAATGGGAAAAGCTAGCCTCAAAAGAGTGCTTGTAGTTTATGAAGGAAGAAGACAACGGATATCGAAGTTAGTCTATGATGAAACTGTACAGTCTACAGAAGAAGTGATTTCTTCAATGTAAACCTTATAATGCAGTAAAAGATTTAATTTGGTAACATGGCTAAGGTTTTTTCAGTGGGGGACAAAAACTCTAAATTCTCGAGAGAGCACCAATAATTTAACAACATTGCTGTATGTTTTTGATTCGCCTCCATGCACAGAGGTGATATCTGTGGAAATAAAGTATTGAAGCATCATTTAATTGGCCGTTTCCGAGTAATCCTGCGCGAAACTAAGTTCGAATTAAGACATTGTAATGAAAATGACTTCAATTGCATGAATATGAAACTCAATGCAGAACTTATAATTTTCATATGAATGTTTTCGACCTTAGACTCGTTTTGAATCCGAGGCACAAGAGAACTAGGAAATGGACTATTCCCATAAAGTTCTATATTTCTGTCGGTTCCTAGTTTCCATTTATCGATTTGTCTACTTTATCTCCTGAATGCAGCTGTGTTCCCTCCCTCTATAACTACGGCTATGCTGAGCGAAGCTCTATCATACAATAATAAATATCGAGTACAACTAGTTGTATAGTTGGAAAACTATGGGTTTACCTCGGTGTAAGAACCTGTGAAGTCCACGAGTGACGTAGAACAATGAAAACAATAACGTCAAAACAATAGAACAAATATAATAATGACAAAACAAAAAAAACATCCCAGGTTCTTACACCGAGGATGAGCCAAATGTTAAAATTAATTTGTTAGTGAACCAATATAGGTAAAATCTCGGATCAGACCAGCAACTTTAACCATACACAGTAGTTAGAGTTTTTCTTCCTTCTTTAGGACTTTATCAGTACGGTGTAGAGAGTTATAATAAACATCCAGCCAATGGCTAACATGCAGTTTACCAAACTCAAAGTTGTAACCCAATACCGACTCCAAAAACATAACCGTTCACAAACAATTAAAAAATAAAAATCACGAATTGAAAAAGCAATCCTGTGGAGATTCGGATCTATGGAGGTCTTCGATCACACTTAGTACTTAGTTGGTGGAGAATATCTTATAAAAACCTATGGCCTTCTGCTTGGTAGTCAGAGATCAGATTATTAAGTGAACCAAGCTCGATCACACACTTGATACTCAGTTGGTGGAGAATAGAACCTGGGGCCTTCTCCTTGGTAGTTAGAGATCTTATTAAGTGAACCAAGCTCGATCACACACTTGGTACTGAGTAGGTGGAGATAGAACCTGGAGCCTTCTGCTTGGTAGTCAGAGATCTTATTAAGTGAGCCAAGCTCGATCGCACACTTGGTACTCAGTAGGTGGAGAATAGAACCTAAGGCCTGCTTGGTAGTTACTAACTAAGCTAAGGTCAATCTAAAATAACACTTGGAATTAACGGGTTTTTTTTAAAATTGTAATTGTATAGTAAAATGCCTAATATAAGGGAAATCACACTGGCACTAATCTTTGAATTTAAGGAATTTACTTTGGTTAAAGGTAAGAAAAAATTTTCACATTTTTTCTTTTATGACGTCTAGAGTGAGTTCATTTGTACCGGGGGAGGTTTAGGATGGGTTTTTTTGGGGCGCTCGTTCAAGGCCTCCACCGTACTGGTTAGTGCGCCTGGGAGTAAATTGCCTTTGTCGTTGCAAAATGGCGAACAATAACATTGAAAGTGTTGTGACTGAATTGGTTCGTGTTCTTGAGACGTACAGAGGACGTGACAAAGTTATGCGTCTAGTCAGTTATGTTTGTACACTCCTGGGAGGTACTTTTCAACACTCACGATTCGTTCAAATGGCGCAAAAGTTGTTAAGAGTTAGTGATGCTTTAAGCGAGTGCCGCGTGGTTCTGCGTTTGTTTGACGATCTTGCAATGCTTTCATATACCTTAAGTTATGGTCTCGGAAAACAGGTACTTGTCTTGTTTCAGTATTAAAACGTTAAGTGGAAGAACTAATTCATTCTAGGTATTTTTGTCAATTGCACTGCTTGACTAATGCTAAATAGCTTTATATATTTTAAAAAATATGTAGTATTCGAATATCAGTTAACGTATTACTAATGATACAGATCATTGATTCAAGAGTTCGATAAGCGATGTTTTTTTCACTTCTAACACTTTACTGTAGTTTATCATCGTGTAAGTTCTTTGAATAAGCATACTCTTGGTTTGCGTGCTTTATGTATTTACAATGAATCTAAAAATATTCAATTGAATCGAACCGTTGAGAATGCCATAGAGTGGCATGGAACCTCGTTATAAACCCCGATGGTTTATTTTTCCCCAATATATATGAACATAGTTTTTGAAACAAGTACAAGTAAGAAGTATTTCTTCCTTAACAACATGAAATCATGGAATTCTGAGTAAGGTTATGAGATACGCTTTTTGTTTGAAAATTTACTTGAACTTGCAGTCTTGATTTTTATCCTAAACTAAAAAGTTAGCTTTTATCATTTATTGATGGCTGTTTTATTTATTTTTTAGGAAAAGGATCTTATCACTCGTTGTGCATCTTTGATACAAATCTTTTTTGACCAAGGATATTATCCTCTAGAACATATAGCTTGGGGAAAAGACATCAAGATAGTTGAAGGGAATTCTGCTAGTCTCTGGTATTTGGGCTGTAATTTCTGGGTTGGGAGTCTGCTGATGAATATTGTCACAAATGTGCAACAGCTAGGAAAGCTGAAGCTTGATGAAATGATGTTCAAAAGAAAGGCATTGCTGGATAGTCACTTAGCTCCTGTAAACAGCAGACACAAAGACATTGAAGAAAACAAAATAAATTTACGATCCAGGTAGGATATGTTTACGTTCCAGGTAGGATATGTTTACGTTCCAGGTAGGATATGTTTACGTTCCAGGTAGGATATGTTTATGTTCCAGGTAGGATATGTTTACGTTCCAGGTAGGATATGTTTACGATCCAGGTAGGATATGTTTACGTTCCAGGTAGGATATGTTTGAGTCAAAGGAACTATTGGTCACACACAAGAAAGCAACACTGGTTTGTTTGAGATTTTAATTTAGAACTTATAAGATTGTGCAACCTATATACATTTTGTCATCATTTTAAAATAACATTTTGATGTAATGCCCATGGTGTTTGGTCATAAAACTAACTATTAGTTACAGCTTCGTTCAGATACAAGTGCTTAAGATCCATGGGCAACTTGGCTTGTTGTTAGATTTGTATAGTTCATTCTTAAAGAAATACCTTGCATCTTTTTTCATCCGGCTCTCACATTACCAGTAGCAATTGATGTGCAATCTTGTGTATGTAGTGTTTAATACATGGTTTTTTTAGTACATGCACAAGTGATATGCACTTGTATGGTGGTGACTCGACAAAAATAACAATACATTCATTCAGTTTTTTTTTCTGCAGCTTCTTGATACATATTTATTAAATTGCTTTGATCTTAATGTCAATATTTTTAAGCAGTCTATATTTTTTTGTAAGCTGTTAGTTTAAGAGTGTTTTACAGCAAAATGATGACCATTAAAATCTGTATGGAATGCTATAAAGCATGATTGTTTAAAAGCAACAATTACAGAATATAACATTGTTTGTTTGAAGAGATTCAGCCACTGTCCTCTCTTTGAATTTTTTTCTGGAAATCCTTTATCAACTTTTACATAAAGTTTGAGGAAAAAGTTTCAAGAGCATTTACCATTCTGACTACATAACCAAAACAATAATAATTTAATTTTCTTTGTGTCTGTTATACCTTTCTAGAGCAACTGTGCAACAAGAAGATCCTGAAAGTCAAACTAAGTTGTTCTCCTCGAATCAGAAATTGTTATTTATCAAGAAGAAAAAGCTGGAATTGGCAATATCAACTGTGGCTTGTTTCTGTGATGCCATTTGTGGAATACATTGGTCACAGCCAGGTATTTTGTGGGCAGGCAAATTGCATCCAGCTCTTGTTGGCCTGCTGGGAACTATATCTTCATCTTGCTTTTTGTACAACTATATTCTGCCTGCTGTTGAGCAGGAAGGTAGGTGAACAACTTTTATATTCAATGAGAGGTAACAAAAACAATAAATCTTAAAACATTTAAAAGCACTTATATTTGTATTTTCAATTTGTGTCCTTAAATTATAGATCTGATTTATGACATTTATTGACAGTAAACACAAAGACGAGTCTCAAGAACCTTTCAACTCAGGATTTTGAGATGATACTCATAATTTCTTATCTTATGAATTAAATCAAAATTTGATGGTTTTCTCCAAAGAATAACAACCAGAAACAGATATGGCTTCACAATGTAAAAATAGCTAAGATTACAGAAGCAATTACTTTAAATCATATGATCTACCTTTCCCAGTTTTATACCAGCATGCTACTTTTTTCTCTTTTTCTCTTTTTCTCTCTTCCTCTCTTCTTTGTTTTTATCTCTGTGGAGGGGTCTCTCTACTGTCTCATTCTGGTGTGGTCTTATTTTCCAATATTTCAGGGCAGACTTGAAAATGCTGTCCCTATATTGAGTATTATATCCCGACAACTTCATCCTTAGACTGTACCTTTCTGTACCAGAAACTTCTTGACTAGTATTCTCTATTTACCGCCATTTGGGTTATTGATGCTGTCTTGATGCTCCTGGGCATACTGTAGCACTCCTCTGCATGATTGATACTTTAAATGCAATCGGTTTTGTGTGATGTTTGTAATATACATGCCCATCTTGAACCAAGCATTTTAAATTTGCCCTCCACATTTTTTCCTGGACAATCTTCCACAAATTGTATCATCCACCAATATTGGATCGGGGCTGTAGTTGCAGCTAGTGTGTTGAACTCAAGGGCGGATTTAGAGATTTTTTGAAAGGGGGTCTCAGGGAAAAATTTTGTGGGGAAAGGAATCTCGGTCACATTTTACCTCAGGGAACCCAAATAAAACGTTATAAACAACTAAATTATACGACAAAAATACGACATCATCACCGTAAGAAATAAAATAAAGATTGAAATCGTCCTTCCATCAGGAAAAATTACTTTAACATTTTTGGAAAACTTTATTTGATAATTGACGTGCGTAACTCGACGAGTTATGAACTTTTTGTGCACAAATGTTCATTTTAGCCTTAAAACGGCGAGATAAGCTGTT
>JAOTRI020098263.1:0-14539 GCA_028564885.2 Zoanthus sanctaehelenae | reverse complement strand
CCCCTGTTCTACGAGAAGGCAGCAACGCCAGCAATGGTTAAGCACGGCATGGATGTCCTGCGGCAAGCTATAACCCTTCTCAACCCAAATCAGATCCCTGTCATCACAGTTGACCAGCCTCTTTTTGCTTTAGCTAAAATGGTTCAGTGGAAATGGCCCGCCTCTCATGGAGAGCAAGCATATGTCGTCATGCTGGGTGGCCTGCACATCGAAATGGCCCTATGGAGTGTGCTTGGTGATTTGCTGGATGGATCTGGTTGGACTACCGCTTTGAGTGAAGCTGAAGTAGCCTTGTTTGGTGTAGCTAATTCCTTTTTAAAAGCAACGCATTTAACAAGAACAAGGTAGGGAAGGAAATGCAAATAATAAATGTAACTTTTGACACTATATTCCTCCTTTTAGGCTGGTTATAAGAAAGATTGATATGTACAGTGTTTGCAATTAAGTCAGTAAAGCTTTTCTGGCTATCATTTCATTTTGCGCAAGGTTTCTGGAGCAATTTACTATTTCTACCGATAAGCATTAATCTTGAAGTGCACCATAGTAGACCAACTTCGATATTTTAAAATCCAGACCTCGACACGAGGCTCTGGGGAATACATTATAAAGTTTGTGGGGTTTATTCCCCAGAACCTCTTAGTGACGTCTAATTTTTTTGCTGAATTTTAAGATATTGAAATTAGGCAATTACATTAAAAAAACCTTCTTTTGATTAGGTGAATTATAATAGCTAATTTGAGAAAAACAATACCATTTAATTTCAGACATGCCCATCAGGTCACTGCAGTAGCACTTCACAAGTTAAGAAGAGAGGCATTTTCCCTATGCTCAGGGGATACATCGATGTCTACATGGAAAGAAGAGAGGGAGCGGAGAAGTCCAACGTTTTGCTTCTGGGATTCCATCACCGAGTACGAAACACTGGTCTTGTTTCTCATTCGCGCACAACGACAGTGCAACTTCAACTTGTACGTGGAAGCCCTGGAAGAGCTCACACCTTTATTTTTCGCTTTGGACCATGTGAACTACGCACGGTGGACCTCTATTCACATTCGTGACATGAAGTCCCTTCCAAATAGCATTGCACATGAGTTCCAGAGTGAAGGCCACTGGGTGTTGTCCAAGACAGGGAATAGGTTCTCAGCTATACCTTTTGATCAGGCCCATGAACAAGAAAACAAGGTGGTCAAAAGTGCAGGTGGCGCAGTCAGTCTTACTGAGAGTGGATATACTCTCATGTGCTTAATATAAGGAGGGGGGGCTTAATATCAGAGAGGATCGGAACATTTCTCAATTTTCAATTAGCCAGTTAAACAGTAGGAAGTCTTATGATCAAAACAGAATGAAACATGTGCCTTGTCCAAATGTCCAAGGAAATAAACTTAAAAATTTTTAATTTATTAGAACTTTGTGTTAGGGAAATGTACAATCCGAGACTTGGCTCTATTATTTAGAATTTGATTTCTTTGTGAGCTAACTCTTAGGTAATTAGCCTATCGATTTGTATCGCTACTACATCACGATCTGTGTTTAAACTGATGTACAATTATCATTGCCCAGGCTAGGTAACTAACGAGCAGAGACTGGGCACTAGTCAGTGTTCTTCTAAAACTAACGTAAACAGTGTAATAATGACTATACGACACACTTTTAGCCTAAAAATGTCATTATCGCTTTTTATCTAGGCCAAATGTACAAGAAAAACGACCCATCACATGCCAACCACAGGGAGCCCTATCTTTCCACTCGGGTGAAACTTAAATACCCCATTAATCCTATACCAGAACCGCTTGTGATGGGCACCCCCTCCAGTATTAGTCAGTATGTGCTAAAGAAGCTCTGTGCCAAATTTGACGCTTTTGTCACTTCTGTAACGATCCTGCCCATATTTTGCATTAAGAGACTTGACTAAAATGAGTAAAAAAAATTTGCAAAATCTCATATAGAGAACAAGATTTTGAAATAAAAAATTTCGCCGAAAAATGCCCTATTGTTTTACAGTGCTCCTTGGCGTCAGGTTCGCGGGAGAAATTACGGCCGAAAGTGAATTTGATTGGCTCAATGTTCTTGTGGGCGGAGAAAAACAAACACTCATGGGGTGGACTTGGGAGTTTGCCAAAACTTTTACAGCGCTGATTATATTATTACCGTGAACACCTAAAATATGTCTGGAATGTTTATTGTTTTGAAACCACAACCGGCACATCGGCTTTATAGTTTATTCAAATTCGCTCAAATTCTTTGCTATTATAGCATATACTGTAATAACAGTTTACTTGTAAAAAGACAGAATGTTTTAAACAAAACGAGTATAATTTGTTCTGTGGCCGCTCGCATGTGATGGTTTCTGCGGTTTTGCTATGCGAAGATCTCGCATGTGATTGGTTACAACACAATAAACATTCCAGACATATTTTATATGTTCAATAAAACGACAATATATGTTCAATATCACGACAATATAATCAGGTATGTAAAATCTTTTTCTCGAAACTATTTTCATGCAAAATGTAACAAACATTCGACGTTCGACGTTATTTGCTAGATTTACAGCTAAATACCCGAAGTTCAAAACTTTGTCAGAATTTTTGAGAATTTTAAAAACTTTTTAAATTATCACAATAAAACGCCGCCCGCCGCTTTTGTTTACAAAAGTGCTATATTAAATATTTGGTTGTAAAATAAAAACAAAACTCCCTTTCATAAACCCTGACACGGTTTTGGCCTTTAATTAGTGCCAAATATGAAAATTTAAAATAGAAAGATCATCAGGGAGCTTTGCTATATGACCACGCACTATGAAATTGTGGTTAGAAATGGACTGACCGATTTACCAATGAAAAGCCAGTATTTGACAAAATGAAGCATTGTGGTTAGAAATGGTCATCAAAATGATGCATTCTGGGGCAAAGTCAGAGCTCTCTTCCCGATTAGAATTTCGCTGCCTTGCTCCGCGGGCTTCAAGCCCACTCCGCTGCGGCAGCAATAAGCTTAGCCCTTTGACCTAAGAGGCCAATCTATTCCATTTAATATTTTACTGTTGGGTGAAAGGAGATGGCAAACTATTTTTAACAAATTCAGCAAGTGCATTTTCGGAGACAAGTTTCAACGCAACTTAATCAATAAAAGTATTTAATAAGTGGCTCAGGGTGAAAGTGGGGACTAGGCCATGAATGGAGCAAGACGGAGTGTGAAAGTTGGACAGATTGTTACTAAAGTGGGGTAAATAAGTTCAACCCCATTTATGCGGATAAACCTTGATTAAAATTGGATTTAAAATAATAAATAAACAAATAAATTAAAAGTATACATAAATAAATAAATAAATAAAGAAATATATAAATATATAAATAAGTAAATGAATAAATAAATAAATAAATAAATAAATAAATACACAGCTATGTTTATGAAGCTCTTACTACAAAAATACTCAAGTAATTCCAACAAAAACCCAGAATTACAAACGCTCATACATTGGTGCACTATCTGGAAGAACATAATCAAGGGTTCAAAAATAGCAACAAATTCTGTAACAAATTAAAAATCAAATCAATATTCAGCCCGAGGGGACTCCAGTCACACTGAGTGTCTGAAGTTCTGCGTGCAGAATGTAACAAGTTCTGCAAAGACAGAGATGTAATAATGTAGAATCTTTGGAAAAAAATGAAAAACTTAAAATACTGAGACGGTGATATCACATTGTATTGCCAGAATTGGGTGGCTATACCAATTCGTTTATAATAGAAATGGTGAATATAAATCTAGGACAACATTCATCTGTAAGACATGACGTATGGTAATGAAGCAAAAATTACCTGAGAGAGCTGCTTTTTATCTTGCCCATTTTCCTGAACCCCACTGATGTTTCTCTCCATAGTGGCTTCATCAACCACACTACTATCATTTACCCATGCAACGTTAGGAAGTGGCTGAATGTCATCTGGGTTATTGGGAAATACGCTGAGGTCAGCATAAAGTTTGGAAGCTTGAAACTCCTTAACACAAACAGTTTAAAAAATTAGAATAAAGAAACAGGATGATCATTATAATACGATATAAATAAGATATAGGCCGACATGCAGAGAGAAAGAACTCAGAAAAAACCTGAGCTTTAGATGGGAATTAAACTTATGCCCTTCCAGGTACACTGGTAGGACACTCCTACCACTGAGCCACTAGAACTTGCAAGGCGAGCGAAGTTACATCAGAGATTGGAAGAATTGGGTTTAAGCGAGAAGAAAGCAAGGGGTATACAGAGATCATGGCAACTTATGGGAGTATAATAAACAACTCTCTTCCAAAGGGGAGATAATAGTGGTGAATGTACTGAGACACAAGTTGTCGAAGTACAGTATCTAGCACTCAGTCCTTTCAATAAGTGCCGACAGCAGACAAAAGCTGTCGGCTACTTGGGGAAAAAATCTTGAACCGTGGTCGGCTACTTTCATGCCTTGCAAAATGTTATTATGTGAAAAATATTCCAAATTCTACTGGACAGGTGTTAATGCTGGAATCATGCCATCAACGCTGGCTGGGTATTCATTCATGGTCTCCTACTTTTAGATTTATTAAAAGGGCTGAAAAGGTTGAAAACTTAGTATTTATAAAACTAATGGGATAAAAATTAACTTTATATTCAAAAGATACGTAGTGATGGACTACATGTAGCTACAGGTGCAATAAAATTCTTGCCTTTGGCAAGTAATATGCTTCTTCTGTAGTCTGTTTTAGTTTTCAAATTAACCATCTTCTTGGGTACCCTGTGTGACTCCTACATCCCAACTAATGTCTACTCGGGTATCCTGTGGTTATTAGTTACATCCCTCATACTCATACACAAACCCATGACAAAGTAGCTACTGCTGATATCAGCTGTAGATACAACAATACAGCAGGCATGCTTCCTGTCATTTGACTTCAGTCTCAGAATCAACTAATAGTCTTGGTTATTGTGTGTTACAGGAGGCAATTAGAGCTTGTGAAAATGGATATTAGTTGCTACTACTAATAACAGAACATGGATTAATGCTTATTCTTATTAAACTGCTCTATAAATGAATAACTTATATATAAGGTTTTAACAGTTATGTATGGGTATATTTTTATAATAAAAGAATATTAATCATTTTTTGACTTAACAACAAGACAAATGAAGCATGTTTGTAAACAGATAATCTTTCTTTTACAATAATGTAAATTCTCAGAATTTGGAGTTGGCTAATCATATCACTCAAATTATTAATTATGAGTTTCATAGTGCTATAAATGTACACTTGTTGACCAATCAAAATACACGTACTATCCAAATGATTCTGATAAAGAAGTCTATTAAGTAAGTACGAAAAAAAATAGCTAGACTTTATTATATGGCTTCAAAATTTCTCGCAATCTGATTGCATTGGTTGTTTCAATACATAATGACCAGTCAAGATTTTCTTGTAACGACTGGCCATTATTTATGCACTGTGCACATGGAACCGGAAATTAGAAATTACTTCAGATTATGACAAAAATTGAAAAAAGCCATGTAATTTATAATAAATAAAAAACAATATAATAAATTACTTATTAACAAATCATAGTTGACATTTTGTTCAAATCACTTGTGGCTTTGTTTGAACATGACCTTTAATGCACGCACAACCAAAAATTAAAAATTACTTCCAATTATGACAAAAATTGAAAAAAGCCATATACCAGTAATAAATACCTTAGCAAACTTGTTCGTTCGGTCATTACAAGGTAATCTCAGACCTCAGTCTTGATGTCAATACGACAAGACCTCGGTCTGAGATTTTCTTGTAATGAACTCACTGTCAGGTTATAAGTAGTACATAATGATTTTTAGAATTTGGCCCATCAACTATCATTTCTACAAACAGGCTGTACCTGTAAAACCATTAGCAGGTCTGACTGAGTTGAGTTAGTTCCAGTCCTTGAGTTTGTAATGAAAACTTGAGACATTTGAAGCTGCAAACCCTGGGGTCTAAGTTCCTTGTAGAAGGCATTTGAATCACTTGGGCAAGGTATGTTTACCTATAATAATAATAATAAAGACTTTACTTAGGCATCAAGTCTTTCTAGCCGGCCAGAAGCCTACTAATTGGGGACACCAGCAGTGTTTTCAAAACTAGCCGTCGGCCGTCCCATCCGACAGCAACTTTTCCATTAGCGACGCCTACTTTCTCCCCGTACCCCCATAGTGAGCAAGGCCCTTTGTGCCTTGCAACTCCTACTCAACAAAATACAACGTCTACTTTCAAATGTTGTGAAAACACTGCTGACCATCTTTACCACTCCAATGTGGACAGAGACCTTTCACATTATGTCACACACACAGACATATAATCCCTGAGGGCCTATGGTTTAACATGCTTATCTGAGAAGACGTGAAAGTTGAACTAATTGCAAGTGTTAGAGCAAAGGCAGCACTTTCTCCTAAATTATTTTAAGACCCTGAGTGTTGGTCCGGCCGGGAATCGAACCCAAACCTCATGCACAATAGACTGGCACCTTACCAACTAGGCTAACCAAATGGCAGTAATAACAAGGATACAGTAAAGATAAGCAAATAAGTACCTAGATTATAAAACTTATTATCCGTAAAACACAGGGTTCTCAGTGAATATGAGGAACCAAACTCAATGACTTTTCAATAATTTTTTCATAACCAAATGCCATTTTCCAAATCAAACTCTAACACTACAGCTTACTTGCACTTTAACGCTTTCAGACCCAATTGAAATATTAAGTTCTCCCAACCTGAGTCCATACTTTTCACTGAACAAGTTTGAGGGAATTTCACTTTTAATCTTCAGTAGTTAGCTTTGTTTAATCAATTCTCATTTTCTCATCACCAAGTGAGTTATTTTCTATTTGTTATGTGAGGAGAAGATGAGTGTTTATAAGTGATTGGGAGTGAAAGGGTTAACCCAACTTTAAATGACACCAACCCCACCAGATATGGCATCATTTTATCATGACTACGCATGTTCATTTTCATGTTTCATATCATCTGTAAAAACAACTTTGGACTATTAGCAGGGCTTTCAGTAAGTTTTAAAGTAGCAGACCGTGTTTGATAAGTAGGCGTCTAGGAGTGGAGTGCCACGCAAATGTTACATTACAACTTTGACAGCAAATTCTAGGCTGCAACTAGCACGATGAAACTTGATGCATTAGTAGATTCAACTTTCTTTCTTTTGCTACAGTAACCCTCTGTAATGTGCTCGAATTTTTTTAAATAAATGCTATAATTCGCAGATTTAGTTAGTAAATACAGAAAGACAATTTACTTTCAACAAAGACAGCGGTTGAAAGTTTTTAGAAAAAGTCGGATTCACAGTCAGTTCAAAACATTCAAAATATTGTCCGAAATAGGCGGCGGGATAGAGCAAAGTAACCAGCAGTCCATCACGAGTAGCCACCTTCTATTGAAACCTCTGTATTAGTATTTTACAAATTTACAAACCTTTGGCATCAGAGCCTCTACCCTAATGTCAATATGAGATTGTGATTGGTCCAGTGACTGTTGAGCCATACCTTCACCCCAAAACTAAAAATGAAAAGATATATTCTAAAAATTATTTACTTATAGAGAGTTTTCAGAAAAATGTAGAAACATTAATTTTTATTTCCTAATACATACTGTCAGTGACAAAAAGTTGTCTTATCATTAGCATTATAATCACTATTAACATCAACAAAATAATCATTATCATGATCATGATTGTAATCATTACCATCACCATCATTACTTTTATAAACTTTACCATCACCAAACCAACCATCACAATCATCATCCCAATTATCATCACCACTTTCATCATCACAAACACTATCACCATCATCATTATTATCATTATTATTATCATCACTACTACCACACCATCATTACCATCATCATCATCATCACTACCATCACCATAATCAAATGTTACTCTTATCAACTTTACCATCACCATACCAATCATTACTATCATCATCACTATCATAATCACCATTATCATCATCATCATTTCATCGTCATCACCAACATCAACACCATCACAATGACATTCATCTTTGCCTTCCCCATAACATTCATCACCATCATGACAATCATCATCATCATCATCATCATCATCAACAACACAACAGCAACCACAACACATTAATCACAACTGTTTATTAGCATATCAAAGACATAATAAAAACTTCCTTACCGACCCACAGAGAATGCTATGCATAAACTGGTTAAACCAAACACATGTAGCAGGGTCAAGGGTCAATTGAACTGGGTTTAACTGCACAAACAAGTTGGGAGCTGGAACTGCAGAACAATTAGAAAATACATTACACTTGTAGTCATCTTTTTGTTTTAATTCGATTAAATTTACCCAGCAAAAGGATTTTTTAAATCTCAGATTCAAAGTTTCTTTTACAACAAAAAAAAATTATAATTTTCCAGAATGCAATTTACACTCTACATGGCTACTCATAGGTCTTCACTGGCTGCCTGTACAGCAACTTTTTATTAGCTTTGAAGTCCTTAATTCTTGGTTTTCACACAATCCTATGACATGTAAAACAAGACTGACATAGTCGCCATGTTGGTGTTCAAAACAAAAGAAATGATCAAAATTCTTTTGTTAAGAGTACACCAACATGGCTGCCATGACGTCATATGTACAAAAACTGGCAATTTACATTAATATAACTTAGAACCTCTGGGTACAAAACTAAACCATTCATATTCACAACTGAATGTAAAATGTTTTAACTGGTTACATCAGTGCTGCAATGTTCAAACCTGTTTAAAAACCTAAGGTTACTGATAGACAATTTAATCACTTCCTTCCTCAACTGGTCAGTGTGCCAGTTTAATGTGTGGAAGACTCTGGTTCGATTCCCTGGCAGACCAACACTCAGGGTTAAAAATTACATGTGACATGCGTGGAAGTTAGACGTGTTTTCTGGAGCTCCGCTCGGAACTCAGAATAAGACCGTTTTCATCGGCTTATCGTTATTGTTATTTGTAAATTTTATCGTTTTGTGTTGTAGTCATGTCCGTAATTACTAAAGAGATGTTGGAAATCAAAGAAATGTTGGAAAACTTACTAGACAAAAAATTGGCTCCATTAAAGGAGTCTTTAGATTTTCTAAATGACAGCTATAACAAACTCCTAAACAAGACTACTGAGCAAGAGAACTTGATAAAAGTTTTGAAGAAGGAAAATGAAGTCCTTAAAAGTGAGCTGGCGCAGGTGCGTAACGTTTTGAGGACGACGGATAAAAAACTTGATGACTTGGAGCAATATGGCCGCCGTGAGTGCCTCGAAATACGGGGCATCCCGGTAACCGCACATGAGAATACCAGCGACATTGTCTGCAAAGTTGCCAACTTAGCTGGCGTAGAGATATCCTCGGCCGATATTTCTACTTATCATAGAATACTACCTAAGACGTCGACCAGCAAGTTTCCTCCCGCCATTATAGAGAAATTTGTTTGCAGAGATGTTCTTGACGAACTGTATAAAGCTAGAGGGAAGTTGCGTGACCATTACACCCTGGATCTACCAAATCTCGGCCGCGGCCGCGTTACAAAGAGTTCGATCTATCTGAGTGAATCTCTGACGGAAAAGAACAAGCAGCTCTTAAAAGTGCACTTTCCTTTAGAAAGTCGGCTAAATACGACTTTATTTGGACTGTGTACGGGAAAATTTACATTCGCAAGAATGATACGAGTCCAGCTATTCTTGTGAAAGACGAGTCAGTGTTGTCGCGTCTTCGAGCCTCAAGCCTAAGTGACAGCAGAGAAGTTATAGGTTCCAGCACTACCAGCACTCGATAAGCGACTACACATAGTACAGATAAGTTTATAGTTCATTCTTTATTAGTAGAATGCCCAATAATTTAAATTGCAATTTTTGTCAAAAAATAATTAAAAGCAATTGCCGTGCTGTCGAGTGCGATCTCTGTTTACAATGACTACACTTTAAATGCTCGGGACTCTCTCGGAAACATTTTAATTATTTATCTAAAACGCACGATGTCTGGTTCTGCCAGCTTTTCTGCTGTGATATATTACCCTTCCATGAGCTGGAGAATGACGAACTACTTGAATTATCTTTTAACTCTAACACAGTGTGCCATTGTTCTACTCATTTAGATAGCGCTCGTATAGCAAATCTCCCTCACTTAGATATGCATACCTGGAAGTTATTTGACCGATTTCTAGCTAACGTTTGTTCTCCTTACTTATCTAAAACTGACGCCATGTAATATATATCTTAATAATATCGTTTGCTCGGTCATTCCCGGAATTTTGAATTATTTGAATTATTTGGTTTACTTCTTACCAGACAACTTAAGACCGCGTAGAAAACCTTCATAAACAGTGCTGACATCATCATATATGCGAGTTACAAGGACTCTCGATTCTGCGAACCTCCTGGCGCCACCTGAACCCTTGAATAGAACGGAGTTTGTCAGTTGTTCTGCCAAAAAGCTCACGCTAAAAACATTAGCTCGATTACACTCTTTTTTATAAGAACCTTTTTATAGGAATATGTGGCTGAAAATCACCAAAAATTTAAAAACGTGCTGAGGCTTAGAAACGGTGAACAAACTCATTTAAGATGATAATTAACCCGTGTTGCAAATAATTCATACTGTGTTATTGAAAAAACTTAGCTGTTCGGTGGGCTTCTTGCTAAAGTACGCAGATAACAATTCTACATCAATGTTACAAGATCGCAGTTTTTACAGGTTTATCTCTTGAAACAAACTCACAAGAAAGTCGATCAGTGCAGTCTTATGTCATGCACAAATAACACAACTGATTACGACAATGAATTATCGAAAATTAGTCATTAAACAAAAATAATCTGAGTTGAATAACCAGACTCCAATTGTACCACATACGGTTTACATGTATTATTTAAAATCTATTAAAATCAGTAAAGATATTTTAAGAACTTTAACATGTATGTTTTTATGTTTTTAAGAACATTTGAAGCTGATTTCCTGAACATATTTAAAAACGTTCAGCTTCAATTCAACATTCTTATAAAAAAGAGTGTACTTGGATGTTCAAGGCTTTCTAAACTATATATAGTTATCTTTGTCAGAGTGTTACACGTGCCGTTATTTGGAATATAATAAGCGCATGCGCATACACCCTCGAGAATGGTTTAGCGGGGTTTATCAAAACTGATTAGTTGTTTCGATTTTTTTCTTTGAAATTGTTCAGCCGAACATTTTGTTTTAGTTATTATACGTTACAGTAAGGTATGGATTACTAAAATTTTAAATATATTCTTTTGGGCAAACAGTTTCAATACAAATAAAATAACGAGAAGATTAAAGAGTAAACGAAACTAAGATAACGCACAGAACAACCAAATAGTCAACGATCAAGAAAGTGGCTTAAAAACAGTTTTCATGACACTACCGTATAAAGGAGATAAAAGAGTAAAATTAGTACAGAAATTAAAACGTACCACAAAGAAATTCCTACCATCTAATATAAAGCCTGCTTTTGCTTTCAAATCTAAGAAACTT
This sequence comes from Zoanthus sanctaehelenae, assembly GCA_028564885.2. Lineage (NCBI taxonomy): Eukaryota > Metazoa > Cnidaria > Anthozoa > Zoantharia > Zoanthidae > Zoanthus > Zoanthus sanctaehelenae. The sequence continues at coordinate 2,995 of JAOTRI020098263.1, read as the reverse complement.
GCATCACATTTCAAAATAAAAGATAACACGAACACTCAACATAAACATGACTTTGTCTATAAAATAAAATGCCCGCAAGAACATTGTTTTATATAGTTACATTGGTGAGACAGCACGAAGACTTGAAGAACGTATTTTAGAACATAGTGGTAAAGACAAAAACTCCTCCGTATTTAAACATAGTTTAGAATTAGAGTCAGGCCAGGACATGATTTCACTGGAAGATATTAGTATATTAGCGTCTAATTTCGGAGACTATAAAAAAAGGAAAATAGCTGAGGCGCTATTTATAAAAAATCTCAAACCAACGTTGAATGAACAAAACCAATCAATTCCCTTGAGTCTTTTAAAATAAATTAAATTAAACTAGATTACATGAATAATTAATTATTCGTTATACCATTGTCATTTGCTGTTGATGGCCTTTGGAGAAAGGCCGAAATATACACAGTTTAAAAATGATTAATCTTCTCGTTATTTTATTTGTACTAATATTTTAGTTTGGAGTATAGTATAAAATAAGGAAAAACACCGCAGCACGATGTCAAAGTTTTATCCGTAAACATTCATCGTTTTCGACCGTTTACACGTAAACACATTGCTGGTGTTTTCGAAAATAGCCGGTTAAATTCATCGTTTTCGCCACCGGTTTACGTGTAAACGCGAACTAGACCTGAGCAGATGCAAAAATGTACGTTTACAAAAAAAGCCTGCAACGTGTAAACGCTGCGAAAGTAAAGATAAAGATGCGTCTTTGCATGACAAGGAAATGAAATTTTCTAGTTCCCTAACCCTACCCCTACCCCTACCTTCGGACCCAGACCCAGAGCACGCCCCTACTCTACCCCCCCCCCGACCCAGTTCTCGCCCTCCCAGCCCCCACTGGAGAATCAATGGACGGATTTGATAACTGTTGTGGGTGATATTTTGTTGCACTGCGTGCCAATATTTCGAAAGTTAAATGATATTGATACTGGTACTCTTATATAGTTGAACGTAAACCACAAACAATGAATCTAATTTTTCAAACATATTTTACATTTTTCAAAGCTCAAAATTTTTGTTGACTGTTATAATGTTACTTTTCTTTCACATAAAGTTCCACTACAACTTTTATCAAAATGGCACACTGCATACACAAGGCGATTATGTGCATGCAAATAATTCATTTGAAAGATTAGAGTTAATGAATAATAACACAAACACAACGCATTGCCAAGTGAAAAAGTTCTTGAAAGCAAAACTAAAAATTTAATCATGTTTTAGTTAGCTATGTTACATTTCAGTTAATCTTTCCCGAATGATCTAATTTTTCCAAATAAATCGGAGGAGCGATTAAGAAGCATGCAGTACGTACTAAAATGTTATACGATCGAATATCTTACACGCATGATTCAGTCAGCATTTAATATAAAGTGACAATGCAACAATGCAAGTAAAGAGCTATTTAGATTCCATAGGTTGAAATGCTCGAAACCGTAAGTTGCACTGTAAAAGCGAAATAAATCTATGTAAAACTCAAACTACAATAAAAACAAATAGTGACACGGAGAAAACAAGGAAATGTACTAACGCAACGGAGTTCTAAGAATGTCAGTAACGGTGAATAGTTTTGCATAGAAAATATATTTACAATCAAAGCTGTCTCAGAAATAATTTCTAAAAACACAAGGATATTTGGTAAAACAACAGTCTTACTATTTTCATGTATATGTTTTATTATTTCGTTCCATTTAGTGACAAGTAAACTTAGCTCTAAGCCCAAGTTAAATTATAAACTCACGGATTCTGCAAGATCTTTTGGACCCTTGCTGATCAAGCGGAACATGGGCCATTATATTAACAGAATCGAAACTGATAGAAGAACCTTGAATCCAACTCTACACACAGCGTACTTTAAATGCTATTAAATCGATTCTTCAATGTGTCAATAATTAAAAACAATCAAATTTAAATAAAACAGAGATCTTCAAACATAAAAGTTTGGTTTAGACGCAATAGATAATACCGTGTTAAGTGTTTCTCGTTCACCAATGTCGTAAAACAATTATTTTAACTTCCTTTCGTTCTTAAAATGGCGTGATGTAAACATTATTTTATACATACCTCGATCTCAACACTTTGACATTCTAAATCTGCCTTTTTTGTCGACAGACCAAGCGATCTTTGAGAATCCTTTCTACTCATAGTGTAACGCAAAACCCTTTAACCATATAAACCCTTTAACTTCTGGCACTAGTCAAACGAAACGACGATGTTTTTTAATCTTACCAGAGCAGGTCACGCATGCATGAGCAGACACTACAATACTGAATATATGCTTTTTTATACTAGAATTTCTTTTGGCTGATTTTAGGCTGAAAATATTCCGTTTTTAAAATGAAAGAGTTTTAACAAAGGCAATAGGCTATATATAATATTTAAAATCAGGTAAAAATGGTAAAAATGTTTCGTTTTGAAAAACAACTTTAAAACATTTTAGAACTAATTTCGAAGAAATGAACATTGAAATATTTCTAAACAATCCGAACCGATAAGACATCCAAAGGAAAACCCTACGTATAATTTTAAATTGAATGGAATATTTTAACTATTGTGCAACATTGGCTCAGAGTAAGTGAAGCATTATACATTGCATTATACAAACAAAATTTGAACAAACATGAACAATCTTATGATTTTGCCCTTTTCCCAAAGGGCATAGAAATCATTTAAATGGCACACTGCATGTTCTTGAGCAAGAATGCAACTCTGATGATGAGCTAAATTAGTTAGAAAACGATTTTCTCATTTTTATATAATTACCTGATTTTAGATATCTTAATCTTGGCGAATTGTGGGAAATATCTCTCTATAAATGGTTTTGCCAAATGGGATTTTAGTGCACTTTGAATAATCAGTAAGTAGTAAAGTTTTTTTTAAGGTCATTGCCCTGTTTTGCAGTGCGCAACTCTACTGCGCACAATGGCAAAATAAAAAATTTACGCTCATTTCA
>JAOTRI020098252.1:0-14543 GCA_028564885.2 Zoanthus sanctaehelenae | reverse complement strand
AAAGCAAAATGTTACAAATGAAAATTGCGTCTTACTCCATGAGAAGCCCGAGTTCACGCAGCTATGCGTCTTGTTTAACAATTATTTCAAGAGCGCGCGTTGGATAAGAGATGGTAAATAGTCAACGAGGCGGGTAGCGCCGAGTTGGCTAAATTCATCTCATATCCAAAAAGCGCGAATGGAATAATTATTTTATTGAATTTCATGAGTTTTCCGAACCCTTCAATATTGAAAATAGCAAAAAACTTTTAATAAATTGATAAACCAAATTTCTTATTAGTTTCCATATATATGGTCATTCGGTATATGAGCTGATAACCGAGACTCAGTGAACCAATCAGAACGCTAGAAACGCAATATTCGAGGTTGAAAATTTAACTCAATCTCGGTTATCAGCTCATATACAGAATAATTAACCATATATGAAAACTACCCGTCAAAGTTTTGCCAAGCAAATTTAATAAAACAATTATTCCATTCGCACTTGTTGGATACGAGATGATTATAACCAACTCGGCGCTTCGCACCTCGTTGGCTGTTTACCATCTCATATCCAACGCGCACTTTTGGAATAATTGTTAAATATATTAAGGCTAAGTGATTGCTCGCGACGTGCGAAACATATTGATCCAGGGTAGTAATATTCGCAGCCTCTGTAACAGTTTCGTTGGAAAAAGTAGACCAATCTTCTGCTTTCCTCCACGAATCTTTTCAACTTGCAACAAATTATGCAGATGCGAGTCTGTGTCAGATGTTAGTATGGAGTGTGATCCAATCTTGATTGGTAAAATTCAAGTTTTAAATAACATTTAAATGCTTGCAATAGGCCATTTCCGAGTTCCCTTGTTTCAAAGCGAGTCTAAGTGCGAAGCCATTCTTATGAAAATGACTTTGATTTGCATGAAAATGAAACTGAATGCAGAACTCATTTTCATATGAAAGGTTTCGCACCTAGACTCTTTTTCAAACAGAGGCACAAGAGAACTTGGAAATGGTCTATACTTTGGAGGGAACGGGGGCAGGGAGCCCGAGAGAATAGGGGCGGGAGGGGTACAGGAGGCGGGAGGGGTACAGGAGGCGGGAGAGGAAAGGGAGGGGGGAGGAATTGCTAAGAGTGCGGGAAGTGGGTGAAAAATGCGAAGCAAAATGACGAGGGGGACGGGGCATTACGGAAAAAGGCGAGAGGAGGGAGGTAAAGGTACGGGCGTTGCGACCCCCCTGTCCTCCCTCACTACTTTGCAAGCCGTGAAATAAAACATCAATTGGATTTATTTATAATCAGTAAGCAATATAAATCATTAATGCTATATAAACAGTAGCTTGAGACTGAAACAGCCGTCTCCCATAGCGTTATAAACAAGTATTAAACTAAGTACAACTATCCAAAACTTCTTTAAATTATTTTTACTGCACTTCTTGTCATTGACATGGCTGAATTGTCGAGGGCGTCCGTTTATTTTAGCTTTTATTTGTCTCAAGATCTAGACTCCGATCCCCAACGTAAAGAAATGTGGTATAAAAATCCTTTTGAACCCGATTCAAAATTACGATGAATAACATGTTTGCTTACAGTAGCGAAAACTTTCTTCAACCTCTGACATATCAAAATTCACATATTTTTTTCCACAAGAGGAATATTGTTTTTTACTTTATTTCGAAAGTATATCTTTGATTCATCTGATATACCTTAGCATGCTAAATCATGATTGCTATCTTTGAACTTGTTGAGAAAACTAACTGATAAACAAAAGTTAGTATGTCCTTTTTATCTAAATATGTTTCAATTCTTTCCAAAACCAACATAATAGTATTCTATCTTTATAACTGTCATACAGTTTACAAACATGCTAATATAGATCACTTGTTCAAGTTCATTAAGAAACAGCATGACTACTCACAAGACTATTGTTCATGATACCTGACAAAAAGAACAATATTTGTAAATATCTACTTTACTATGCAATTTGGTCAGTTTGGTACAATGGTGTAAAGTTTTGCCATTAGCCAGTTTTTTTTTTAACAAAAAACCAAAATCAAAGACGAAACAAAGTACAATTATTCATATTTCTATATACTTTATATTTTATGTGAACTTCATACTTAATAGTTTTATATGTACTTCATACTATATTTTTTGTATGTACTTCATACTTAATAGTTTAACAAGAATATGCTGTTTGATTGAGTTGGGAATCAGTTGTTTGGCTATTAGCTTAAAGATTTTCCGATTGGTCTATTTCGATTCGGTAAAAAAGGCAAGCTCAACTGAGTTACATAAGTGAAAAACAACATTAAGAGACAGAACAAAGGCAATTCTTTTAACGAACTAAAATTAACGAAACGTAAGCCCCTACAACAGTTTTAATCAACTACACCGAAAATCACTCAATCCAACAACATGTGTACTTACATCTTGGATATATAAAATACTTAAATACCTCTTGTACGCATAGTCAATCAAGCCAGAACCGCCACTTAAAGAAATCCGTGCCCAAAAAAAAATTTAATTTGTTTTGGCACAAAAGAACAACAGAACCAATTTCAAGAAGAATTATTTCATATACAAGCTTCAACGAAGAAAAAAATGTGATATACACAACATGTTCCAAGTCATTATTCGATCTCGATCATTGTTCACAATGGCTTAATTGTAACGATGCAATAATTAAGCTGGATTTTATATTAAGTAACAAAACGGAGAAAAATAAATTTTTTTTTCAAAAAATGTTTGGAAATGAAGGTATTAATGTTTAAAGAAGGATCCCAATTGATTGCGTAAATGCCTTGCCACACAAAACTTAATCCGTTATGGTTATAAAATGATTGGAACTTTACAAATGAGCTACTGACAGCAAACACAAACGCGAATTACTTCAAACACAAAGAGACGCAGAAACACATGTACTGTGAATAAAAGAGAACTGAATTCCAAATAATTATAGTTTTGATATAAAGGCGTACAAATTTGATATTCTAAAACTGTAGGTTTTAATAGAGCGATTTCCAATCTGTGTTTTAAAATAACTATTACAAAAACTCCTAATACAATCCTCAGTTGGACGCCGCGGGCTCAGGAAGTTGCCTCTGACGTCAAATTGTTTAATCGAGGCAAACCAGTTGGCTATTTACAAAGCGTGGTAAATTTGTCCCTGGGATTACCGAGGGCAAATTCATTCAGTGATCAGGGACAGGGAATTGAACTCGGGTCTTCCGCATTCAAAGCCCCAGCTCTAACCACTGCGCCACGCTGCCTCCTAGCTAAATCCTTTCGAGCCTAGTGGCCCATGGGGCCGGCGCTTATCTCCGGTTTCTGCAGTGTTAAGCGGATGAGAGTCTTTAACTCCCCCTGGACGGGATACTAGTCCATCGCTGCCTCCATGTTCTTTTTATTATTGAAGTTTTAGCGAAATTATCAATTTGAGTCATTATTTTTATATTCAAAAGCTATATGCTTTTACGTTTGTATAAACAACAATATCAGATCGCGGGCGCACATATGGCGCCGCTCTCAGTCAATATCATGCACATTTTGCGATTTATTTCTAAGAATACAGATTAGGTAATCAATTAAAAAATACATAATAATAAATCCAAAACAGACGATGTTTTAACTATCAAAACTAATTTTGGAGTTCAGCTCCTCTTTAAAACGTTTGTGTTAGCAATGGCATAAAGACAACGGTTGAAGTAAGTGTCCTGAAACCGTGATAGAAACGTATTTACCATTTATCGACACAAAATTGAAAGAAACGTATATCTCGCACTTGAATTAGTTGAATTCTTCAATGTGCCAACTCGAACTGCTTGTTTCAAAAGTTTAACATCAAAACGATTGAAATTAGAGTTGAATTTAGTCATAACCTTAAGGCGAATCAGTCTTGCTGACGTCACTGTTGACAAAGGGAAAATACATTTAAGTCTAGCACTTGAAAAAACTTGTGAAACTAACAAAAAGATGACAATTTTGACACTATTCAAGCAGTTTCTAGAGATATGGCGATTCCAACACACTTAGCAAAACGATAATGAGCAGATCCACCTACAGCTTGTTTCAGTAAACACTATTTCTTCTATGTCATCCCAGTGCACTGGAAACTAATCTGAATTATAGATTCTAAATAATCAATGAAGTATACATATTTTTTATAACTTTTCACTTCTCTTTCATAATGCGGTTAAGCTTATTATACATAGAGGGTCTGTTCATCCCCCTCCCCCCAAAAGCAGTCCCGAATCAACGTAACTTTTCTTGATTTAACCAGTGTTGTCTTGATCTTTTTTCACATCTTCGATAATCATTCTTGCTATTTTCCATGCCATTTCTTCCTTGGTCTACAAGAAGGAAAAAAACACAATAACAAATATCAAATGGAATCTCTCGAGTTCACAGAAAGGTTAAGGTTGATAAACCAACGCATAAGCTTTTTGATAACCATCATCAGCTGTTTAGGCTTTCGGCACATATTCCTTGTACATATTATTTGTACTTATGAGAAAACAAATATGATCAAAGCCATCAACGCTAGATTCGTGGACCGGCCCGTTCCAAAAATCACGCTGAACATCTTTTAGTGTGGACCTACCACGAATCTCGTGTGAATTTGTATGTGAGATCAGCATGTTATACACATTTTCAGCTATGATATCTTTTGACAACTAGAAATTTGGCTTCTTTCTAATCAAAACCTTGTTTCTTTGTCTAGCACACATCAGATGACTGGCGGCCCAAGGTGATCGCCTAGTGATTGCGAGATAATTTCGAAGCTATGATTGAATAATACTATGCAAGCTTATGATTGGCTGATGAACTTTGTTAAAGTCAAAGATTGACGACAACGAAGAAACAAAGGCGAATATTAGATACGGACGCTCCTTCAGAAGTCCGTGTAATTAATGTTGTCCTTTTAAACTGATTTTTGGGGATATAAATGAGAGAACTCTTTTAGACTCACAACAGATGTAAATCACTGTGAAGATTAGATAGGTTGATAGGTACAGCTTCCCCTCAAAACCAAATCCACGGAAATTATAGTTTCATCTTTTTAACATTAACCAAAAAAGGCACATTCAAATTATTTATAAGTAGTCCAAGAATAAGGCTTTGTAATTACTACTAACCTTGTCCTCCGCTCCTGACTTTACAAGTTTCCTCATAGCACGACCCAATTTGGCGGCTGAGACACGAAACAATATAACATTTTATAATATAATTATCGAAAAATGAAATTATAAAAAAGACAATTTAATACACGAATTTTAGCGCTCCTCTTTAACATAACATTAACCAACCTTTCGATACATTGTTGTCCATATCTGGGTCAGGCTCACTGAGGGGTTGAAATATTCCAAACTCATTTACTCGTCCGAGGCTCAAAGGCCTGAAAGAAAACAAGTAAATTAATCTACTGCTGTGTTCTATCACTGGTCAAAAACCACGATTTACTATTGGCCAGTTTACAAAAATAGGTACTCCCGATGTAGCTAAAGCAAAAAAGTTCTTGTCTTTGGCGAGGGCCTAGGGAAATAGATCAAATGCTTTTTCTGTAGTCTGTTTTAACTTCAAAACCACCGCCTTTTTTGGTAGCCTGTGTGACTCCTATAGCCCAATTAATGTCTAATTGGGTACCCTGTGTGACTCCTATAACCCAATGAATGTCTACTTGGGTACCCTGTGTGACTCCTATAGCCCAATGAATGTCTACTTGGGTACCCTGTGGTTATTAGTTACATACCTCATACTTGTAAACAAAACCATGACAAAGTAGCAACAAAAAATCATATTCTATAGAATTCGTAGGCCCGGTTTATAAAAGCCTGAGTAATGCTAACTTAAGATTAATTTTTTAATCCATGTTTCTGTTTCCTACCTTCTATAGCTTGCATTAGGCTGGCATCTTGAAATTAACTCGTTTCTTTATTGGTAAAATTGAACAGTATTTTGTGAGCATCAAAACGTTTTACATATGACAAAAAATATGTTTTTGAATGTTGTCCTAATCCAAGATTAAGTTAATTTGAGTTTTACGAGACCGACCCAAGCTCTTCAAGCATTCCACATGTTTTGTTATAAATTAGATCTTTACATTACCAACTACAAAAAAAGTCTTAACTCCGGCTGTTTAAAGCACTATCAGTCTTTCCAAAACCTTTTCAGTGAGTTACTATTTGTTTGCATAGACATTATTAAGGCTTCTATCCTTTATAACAAATACTGATTGAATGGAATTGATGGGATTTCAAGAATAAAACACATGTTTCACCTGGCATTTGGACGATGCCAGATGGCGTCTGGATTGTCAGACAGGTCAAGCTCTGAGCCAAATGATGTTACAAGTCTGCTGTTCTCATTGGGCTGTTCTGATTGGCTATTCGCTTCCCCTCTTGCAGCTGCTGACAATGAGGCTTCGTGCTCTGTCACCGAGTTTAGTAGTTCTGACAGATATTTGAAGTAAATTTCGCTTTGAAGAAAGGAAGGAAAGAAGACCTGAAGATATAAACCAATCAAGTTTTCATTACAATGATCATGCCACAGGACCTGTGCACAGGCTGCTTTCAAATATTGCAGAAAATGTGAAGTTATCTTTACTAATAATAAGTAAATTTTCGTCGTTTCTTTTATGATGTACTCAATGAGCATACTGCTAGTCTTCAATAGGCTGTGAGGTTGTGAGAGAAACGAAAAAATTTAGTTGCTATCATTATCATTATTATTATTATTGTTATTGTTATTGTTATTGTTATTGTTATTGTTATTGTTATTATTATTATTATTATTATTATTATTATTATTGACACTTGTTAATTCCTTTGTTTTACATAATTTAATAGCATAACGGGACCAGGCCTAGGCTACGCTACATAATTTACAAATATGAATGTTCCGTTAGAGTATTCCTTCCAACGTTCTGTTCGGATCTTTCTATCTCTTATAGGTATAAAAGTTCTTAACTGTCTCAACATTTTGTGACATGATCCATTTCTGGCTTTTTATTAATAGATATTGTGTCTCGTTCATTTCTGTTACTATTATTATTATCACTATCATTATCATTATCATTATTATTATTATTATTATTATTACTGTTAAAATTTTAAGGAAAAAAACAAGTTACCTTAAATTTAACCCTGGGTTACGCTAAAATAAAAGAAGCAGTTTCTTCTATACGGAAAAAATTACGGGTTTTCTTTGAAAAACCGTGTTAACCCAACTTACATGTCAAATCCATCTTTGTATGGTTGGAAACAAAACATTAATTAAAAATTTAGGTTTTTACAATTAGTTTGCACGATACACAATTTACAAATGGGATAAAATTTATGTGATTCTATGATTGTAAATCGCCCCAAAATTGATCAAAATTTTTGAAAGTGTTCGCCTTCGTTACTAAAAATAATAAAATAACAATAAACTGAGCTTGTTTGCTTGATAGACAGGCTACTTGTTTGATTTCATCTCATGGCTAAAACAACCTCTGCTGTTTTCAGTGAGTTTCTGAGTGACAATGGTTGTTGCAGTGTATCAAAAATGCTTTCTTACAGTGCAGCAAATCATTAAATATTTAAACATGCACCTATAAATTGCACGCATGACGCAAATAATGCATGCGAGTTACAATGCACGGCAAGCATTTTTCAAGTGAAATAGCATGAGAAAAGCTCTCTCGTTTTCAGAAAAATGCCACTTTTGCATTAGATAAAAAATATAATTAAGATTTTGAAATGATAAATGTTTGTGTCACACCAAAACTTACAGCAAACTACCGGAATAATATGATTGTTATAAGAACATAAATAGATATTCAGCCTACAAAACGGTATGGAACTCACTTTCAGCAAAAATAGATAATTTAAGAGTCAAGTAAAGTCTAAAATAAGGTACGAGTCTAAAGTGTTGCCACAAAGTCTCATTAAAATAAACATAAAAATTTTTAGTAAAAAACTTATCTACTATTGTTCACTTTAAGTTTCATCATATCAACAATCTTTTTTAACTTCAAAGAATGTTTACTTAAAGATGGAAAATATGGTAAGTTTTTTTCTCGAAGAATTCATAGGTCTACTTTTAAATTCTTTATTACCAAACAAAGCTGAAGTCAATCATGTCTAGAAACCTTTAGTTGAATTGAAGACCTGGGTCCAGTTGTTCAAAAGCAATCAGCACTAACCCAGGGTTAAATGGTTAACCCACGATTTTGTTTCCAATCTTACAAGGAAAGATTTTAGCTGTATTTTTGAGATTAACAAGACTTTTCCTAGAAAAGTCCAAAAATTATTCATCAATAACCGTTTACCTTTTCTTAAAGAAGAAATTCCTTTTAAATTTTTGCTTAGCCCAGGGTTAAATTTAACCAGCCTTTGAACAACTGGGCCCTGGGGACCACAGAGGATAGTGGTTATAATTATTCATGTTTCACAAATATCAAGATGGTGGTTATGTAAAATGTAGGAACAACATTTGCACACTTAGAAGAGCAATGATGCTGGAGGTGGAAAGTAGAAGACAAGGTGGTAGGACTAAGATGGGACACTAATTCATCGCAGGTTAGCTCCCAGCTGACACTGGTACTTATTTACCTACCTTGGAATGATGGAAAGCTGAGTTGGCTTAGGTGGAAAAGTTCTAAGACAACAGAAATATTCCAATCTTGGCAAAGTGCCAGGATCGAACTGGGGACCTTGTGGTTGGAAAGAAGAGATCTTACCAACTGCGCCAACCATCTCCGCACAGAAGATACAGCAGAGGAAATAAAACAGTATAAATGACACATAACACATCTGAATCCCTGGACCCAGTTGTTCAAAGGTTGGTTAAGTTTAACCCTGGTTTAAGCAAAAATTCAAATAGAAATTTCTTCTTTAAGAAAAGATAAAAGGTTATTTATGAATACTGTTTGGGTTTTTCTAGGAAGAGTCTTGTTAATCCCAAAATTACGACTAAAATCTCTCCTTGTAAGATTGAAAACAAGATTGTGGGTTAAACATTTAACTCTGGGTTAGTGCTTATTGGCTTTTGAACAACTGGACCCTGGGTGGGAAATTATAGAAGGTAAATGAAAAATATGGAGATGAAATTTAACAAGCAGTAACCAAAATATAAGGGAAAGGACACTGGCCAACTAAACTGGCAGTCAGAAATCTCCTTTATAAGTCCATACATTATTTAACAAAAACAAAGTTTACCTCCTCAAGTAAACACAGTACATGCTCCATTGGTTGCTGAAAGCAATCAGGAAGGGGCCCTCCCTCACGGCAGATGCTGTTTTCTATTTCAATTCTTGTTAGATCATCAACTCCAAGGGGAGTAACTGATTGCATGGAAAAGTACCTACCACATACAAAAAATGAAAATTCTGGAATTCTCAAAAGATTCAATTAAATTACCACCAAAGAGTAATGTGACTGTCTCTGAAGTGTAAAAATTAACACTTTTATGAAAGAAATTAAAATAAACCATACACAATTCATATATTGTCTTTGCCTTTGTATAGACGAAAAAGAATAATTCTATCTAAAATAGATCATCTTCTTGATTGTACTTTCATAACCTGCTTGAATTCTTGAGTACTGTAGCTGAGAATCCTTGACTACAGTACCTCTCAAGTATTCACTGATTTGCTCTTGAATTCTCCCAAAGTTTGCCTCAATTTTCGACACGTTAAAGTAAAAGTACTGTATGGAGAATAGAATATGTTATACTTTTTTTAAAATAACTATTTAACCTAATAAAATTTGTTTTGCATTATGAAACTAGCTTTAAGATTAAATAACCAACTAAAACACAATGCAATTTTAAGTGAATATTTTTATAAGCACAAAAGATTTAGACATAAAAAATTTTCATTTTGGTAATAATTTATTTTATTGTAGAAATCACAAATTTAATTCTTTGAGCTTCTTTATTGTATCAAATGACATTGACTTCATAAGCTGCCTTGAGTTGTATTTGATACAAGAAAATTGAAATGAGTGCATGATTTTCAAACTACCTGCATCCAAGGGATGCACAGAAATTGCTTAAAGTACATCAGGTATCTGCAGGGTTACAATTTGTAATTAATTCCTGTTGTATATGGCGCAACTAAGAGAAGTGCAAATAGTCAAAAAATACATTAACTAACTTGTTGTACAAAATCATAGCATCATCCAGTGCCACATCGGCAATGTACTGTCCACCCTCAAGCTTGGTCTTAAAATGGGACTGATAATTGTCTGCTGCCATCCAAAACTCCAACATGTGCCGCACACCCTCTTGATCTAAAAACTGCACAGAAAATGAAATGCTCTTAGAGGCAGCTCATTCATGTACTGGAAAATAAAACTAAACAGCCTATTATAAATGATTAAATGATAATTTTTTTCCTAATGTATTACACATTAATCTTACAATGCATCTCAGAATTGCATTCCTGAGTTTGACCGGTTATAATTGTTATGCCTTGCAGATTGGGATCTGAGGTACACTCTGCATTTCTTTGGGCCATCAAGTTACAGTCTTCGGATTGCTGTCAAACACCGAGTGCCACCAAATGAATGCTTGGGTAATCATACAGTAGAAAAAACCATAATAATTATTCACTTCTCTGAGTTGTAGCATGTTTGTCTAGTGGTGGATTTTCCTCTGGGTTTTTCCACGAATCGACTAAGGTACATTATCGAAAGTTGTCAGAACTTTCAAACTGTAGACATCCTCTTTAGCTCCTTCATGGTTGTCAATACTCATTGTTTTATATCTTTGTGCTCTTCGGTAAGACGAAGAGCTTTTGATAAGACTTTTACCAATGTCAGTTTCTGATAATTCATCTGTTGCTGCCACCTTTTTTTCGAGACTTGTGAAGCTCTTTTGTAAGACTTCAATTTTCCTGAGTAAATACACATTTTCATTTCTTAGATTTTTAATATCCTTATCTCCCATCACCGAAGTGTTGAAAATACTAAGAAGAAGTAAATTAAATATAAACGTAAATAAATTTCCCTAACTTGTACAAGAGCTTGCGAACACATTCCACTCACTCCGCATACTCACTCTGTGATACTAAGATAGCGTGATAAAAAGATATTAATATCAAATATTCAAATAGCAGCTTACCTCCATAAAATAAAACATAGAAGTTTCATTATACAAAATATCATCAAGAAAAATTTTGCCACTGGTTAGAATATCCAACTGGTGTTTGCAGTAATATGAACTTTGTCGAAATGAAGGAAAATACCTAAAAACAAGAGATGGAAAATACTGTTATTCATTCACTCATTCATTCATTTTGCAATTTTTAAAGACTATAATTTACATTCAGGTGAAATAATAATTACTGTAAATGATGTGGGTTCAAATCCCATCTTGGGCTCAGGTTTTTTTCCGAGTATCTTCTCATTATTAACATAATTTATTTACATTCATTTACTAATTAAATATGGAAAGGGAGCCCGTGGAAGCTATGAGGCTTATAAAAAGGACTAGCTATGGATGGATGTTTTTGGCACAGTTGCTCAGATCTCTGCTTTACAGCCAAAAGGTCTCCAGTTCCAGCACTTTGCAATGATTTCAATATTTGTGTAACCAACGTGTAACTTCCAGGGTAGGTAAATGAATATCAGTATCTGCTGGGAGCTAACCTGCAATGGATTAGTGTCCCGTCCAGGGAGAGTCAAGACTCTCATCTGCTTAACACTACAGAAACCGGAGATAAGTGCCGGCCCCATGGGTCACTAGGCTTGTAAAGGATTTAGCTTTAGCTTTAACTATATCAAATAATATCTAGGTAAAAACTATGAAAATTTTAAAGTACTTTCAGGCAATTTAAAAAAAGAAAAAAAAACAGGAAAATATGAAAGTAGGAAAGAAGAAGTCATACGAGTTGACTTATGTCTTCAGTTTAGAGATGAATTTGGTAAAACTAGTTGAATTCTAAAATTCCAGGACTGAGGGAATTAAATAAATTGGGGTCTTGAAATCGAAGGCAGTAAGGCAAAGAATTCTTATTTCTTTGAAATCATATAAAATGTTTCCCAAATTTTTGAATCATTCACTAGTTCTTCATAAGAATACAACAGAAATTTTTAACTCTGAAATTACTTAAACTTCACATTCAAACAAGAATATTTGTATTTATTGATGTTTTGCAAAAGTCCTAAACGATGGGACAAAGGCTCATGGAAATGCCTTTTAATTTAAGACATTAACCAATTATTGTGATTCTGTGTGCATAGTTGTTTGTTTGCTTTTGAAAACCACTACCAATTAAAACATATTTTTAAAACTTCTAATTATCTTAATTTTATTTGGTACGTCCTGAAACATAATTACAAAATTATCGAAAACTAAAATTCAGAAACAACTACACTGCACTCACATTCTGTCCATCACATCAAACGCAAACTTCTGGGCAGGGACAAAACACTCTGGGTCAATTTTTCCATCTTCACTGCATATACTAACTGCAAAAATAATAATGTAATCCAAATTTTAGGATTGTTATCATACTCATAATCTATTTTAACTTTATTTTATTCACTAAGCCTAATTAAAAGTAAACAAATTCAAGAATACTTTTTTATTGCTGACGAGTAAGGCCAAGTGAAGACGCGAGGCTAGTGAGCCGGCAGGATTATAGAGGAGTGCGGAATAATTCTCGAGTGATCCAGATTTATATTGTAACATTTTTTGATGTAATACCAAAGTAGCCTTTAGTCTTTGAATTGACGAATCAAAGTGCCTTAACCTTGTGACATCTAGGCATGGTGAACAAACAGCACTTAACTAATTTAATTCATTTTTTAAAAACAAGAATATCATTACAGACAATCATTGCAATTAGCAAAACAAAAAAACATTAAGATAATTAGCAATTATCAGGGAAAGTGGAGGTGACTTGTAGTGAATATTTACCACGATGCGAGACATATATTTATCACTACGCACAAGTTCCTCAACTAGTCTTTTGCAATCTAACTCACATGCACGGAATCGGAGCGTAATCACTTTTTCATGGTTGAGTGACCTAGGTGAATTTGGCAGAATATTTGGTGTTTGATTATTATAACCAATCAGAATATGACGTGGAAAGTGCTATTCACCTGTTACCTAGTTAATAATAAAAGTGTAATACACAATACATATGTTTATGCTAATGGGTTTAAAACAAAAAAGCAAATGCTGAGATATATGAAACTTTAAAATAAGAGCACCAGTACTCAGTACTTGCATGACTCAGTTCTGTCATCTTCATGATTTTGTCTTGCCCATTGGCACTTAGCAATAGCTATTACTAGTATATATATATTTTTAAATGCACAATAATAGTTGCTTCTTCATAACAGTCAAATGAATATGTTGTAGTTAATTTTTTTTTCAGTTAAATTTTGCTTCTAACTAGTTAATTTTTTTTAACTGCAGTGTTCTAGCTAGGCCAAAATGAAAGGGCACAGTGCCCTGTCGTTTTTCTGTGTGCCCTGTCATTTTCCTCGAGCGCCCTGTTGTTTTCCTCAAGCGCCCTGTTGTTTTTTGTGATCTTGTATATTGTTTTAGTGAAGATTTGAGGTAAAAACCCAATATTACAGGTTTCCACACAATATTTTCCAAGTTATTTTCTTGATTTTATAATTATATTTAACTTCTAAATTATTTTGGTCAAGAAACGCAAAGAACACGGGTGTTTGTAGATTTCATTTGTCTATACCACAAAGGAGACGAACTGTCTAGACTGTTTTCAGGAAAAGTTAATTAGTTTTTAATACACTTATAAATGTTTTTTTTCAAAGAAGTAGAGCTCTTTTTTTGCAACGACCTCAACTTTTGAGGAATGACAACAAGAAGTTTTCTTCAGCGACTTATAACACATGAATATCAACTATATGCAAATTACATCTCATGAATATTAATGATATGAAAATTAGGGCATCTTGTCGTTTTTAGAAGCTGGCTAGAACACTGAACTAGTTAATTTTTTTCCAAATAGCTTATTTTTAATGATTAAGTTATAGTCATTATAGTGGTGTTACTGGGACCTATAAGTTATAAGGTTGAGTTCTAATTATAGGGTGGATTGCAACGATTGCTTGTGTGGTCAAGTGGATAAGGAAGAGGACTAGAGATCCAGAGGTTAAGAGTTCAAAAGTACCAAAAAAGAATAAGAAAAAAGGTTAGAGTGGGGTTATATGGGGGTAAGTGAAAGATGTGAATTGGGGTGGGGGTAGGAATAAGGTATAGGATGGGAATAAAAATGGTATAGGAGAAAAAAAAGAATTTTTTATTCAGACAGTTGATACAAAATTAATATAACCTATAAAAACTAACTAGTTCCAAGGAAAAAAATTAACTGAGACAAAAAATTAACTATGTAACATATAAAAAATTCTAAAAATTATTAAAAGTTTTACGGTTTACACGTATAAAAATTTGATAAAAAACTTTACGTTTCGGCCGCACTTGTGGCGGCCTTCATCAGAATAAAAAAGAATTACAAAAACGATAGATATATGTACAGTGATTTGCATAATAATGAGTAAAATCTTAAAATAAAATGTTTAAGAACAAAGGTGTAATT